>JABJVR010006806.1:0-10220 GCA_025773905.1 Chitala chitala
CCCCCCCCCCCCCCCCCCCCCCCCCCCCCCCCCCCCCCCCCCCCCCCCCCCCCCCCCCCCCCCCCCCCCCCCACCGGAAACCAAGAAGGACTCCAGGAGCCACAAGACACAGATGACAAAGCTGACAAATGACTGCATCAGTGTGTTTAGTTAGGTGCGTTACAGTGAGCTACAATGACAGCGTGAGTCGTACGGCATAGTATGACTTAAAGTAAAACCAAGGTTCAGGACACACTGAAATGGGTTTAACCTCAGTGTGATCTTAATATTACAGAAACTACAGGCTCACGTGCATTTGAAAAGATACCCACCTGTATGTGCAGATTATTTTTCGTGTATTGGGGGAAGGGTGGGCAGGCAAAATCCCTCCCCAAAATCTACACGCACCCATTTAAATATCCTAAAACCAATTTTGCCCCTTACTGAAAACACGTTTCTTGAGTTTTTGGTTTTCTCACAATGCATCTTTGAAACGGCCAGAAAATTTGACAGAAATACAAATATACGTGTAGCAAAGACTGCTGCAGAAAAGAACGCGTGCTGTAAAGGATATGAGAATGACACTTAAAATCTTAAACTTGCACGTTCATTTAAACGAATTAGATCAAGTTTTTTTTGTAATTCTCCAAACTGATATTTCAACAACAATTACATGCTCGTTGTAAATTTTCACACGTACAAACAGCTTTAAACGGCCACTATGCTTTACTGAGTTATCAAGTTTTACGAATATTTATAGAAATATTTAAAGGTAAGTACCATTCAATGTGCAATACAATTAAGTATTAGTATGTATGAATATTGAACCTATCCGTATGTGTATAGTGATAATGAGACCGATATCGAATTAATATGATTTAACAAAATGCATTTTCACTTCGCGTACGCTCTGTCTATGCAAATTGTACCGTGCACTTTACTAGTTAGAAGAAATTATCTCAATCATTTTATCGGTGTAATTTACAGTATTACGGTGGGTGTTGCGTGTTTAAAGCGATCACGCCTTATTGAGTACGTGGGGTCCGCGCTGCGCCGAGGACGCGTTGCCCTTTTAATAGCGCAGCCAGCACCAAGGCGCGATCTGACATTTCGGCAGAGTCTCGGACCCAGAATTAGACTTACACAACGACAGGAGCACTGGACAGAGCAGGTGAGACTGTGAAGGGCCATCCCATGTGCAGTGATCACACGCTTATTCTGTACATGTTACTGCGTGCTTTGGACGCTTTGTGCCGAACGCGGTTTGTGACTGAGCTGCGCTTTATTGTTCACGCTGCTGTGATGCTCTGATGACGCTTTCACTGTTATACTGTGTATTGTGTTTCTCCATATGCGTGTATGCAAATAAATACAATTTCTGTTCTGTTATTGTATGTATTTAAAGCTCAGTATGTTTCTTTCAGGGTTCTTGAGTTCGCGTAAGGACAATGGCTGATAAACGAATAGTATTTGGACAATCGTGCATGCAATACGGATCCCATAATTGTTAAAGATCATTGCATTTGTTTCAGGACGCCAGGACGACAGAATGGCTTTAAATGGCTTTAACTGGCTTTATTTAACGTTGCACGTCTTTGTTAAACCAGCGCCTAATCGGGAAGACCACGCACGGTCCCGTTAATCATCAACGGTGTGTCTTGTTTAATACGATGGGAAACGACTGCTGTGTGTCTTCAGACAGCGCAGGGTGTCCAGACATTAGGAGAGGTGGTCACCATGTAGGTAGGTCCTTAGGTTGTGTGTTCCTCTGACACAACACACACAGCCTCTCAAACCACCTCAAGATGGACTCAGAGGAACTCCAGCCTTGTTGGAGGCCTTTTTGGTAGTGCTGGTAGTAGTAGAAGGTGAACTGAAGAGTAAGTGTATGAGGGGAAGATGGGTGTGCTGGCTTTTCAGCATTAAGATGTGTCACTACAGCAGGTGCGGCGGTAAACAGCGTACATGTCTGGTGGTGTGGTAATACAGTGCCCTTTAAGTCCCGTATGCAAAGGGTAGGGAAACACTCATGAACACAAATCTGCATTGATACGTGGTCCCCCTGGGTCTGACTCTGAAGGGAGCTGCTGCCATATGCAACACACACACACACACACACACACACACACACACACACATGCATGCAAACACACACACATTAGGTGACGTGTATGGCTGCACTTGTTTACTCATGCATGTCTTTATTATAAAATGATTCATCACCTGACACCTGGATTGATTCTATGGTCTTGTCAGGAATATGTATAACAGATAAAAGGTCTTATTCCTTCTTGCATGTGTGTTACCAAACTATTGTGTGTGTGTGTGTGTGCGTGCGCGTGTATAAAATGAAGATATTTGGCATACAGAGTTAACTGAGCAGTGAGCAGTATTGCTGGAATGTACACCGTTAACATTTGATGGACTGCTCTGTTTAAGGCTGTTAGCTTTGTGCTTCAGGTGTTGTGAATCAGTTGCTAATAGTCTTTTATTATACAATTATGATTAAAATTTTAATCAATGTTATGGCAAGGACAATTAAAATTTCATTTAGAAAAAGTGAGATGTAATTTACAAAAAAAATCTATTAATGATTTTTGTGAGGTTTCAGTGTGTTACATTCCTGTGTGTGGAAGCTACACCTTTGGGCTGTGCACAGTCTGAGCGCGTAACGCTGGCTTTGTGACTGCAGCATTGTTTTTTAATAACATCGTTATTTACTTCTGTGACAGTAAACACAGAACACTGTCCCTATCTGTGCAGGGGTGCAGAGCATTATTAATGGTTCACTGGCAACTGCTTCTACATCAGAGATTTTAATTAAAAACACAAGATCCTGGCACCGTTTTGTGTGTCTTGTGGCATGGCTTTGAATGGTTAAACAGTGGGCCTTCCTTTTTAGCGCATCTCCACTCTTGTGTAAGAGGACATGCTGCAGAATTTACCCTGCTCCAGTCATTGGTTCTAGCTCTTAACAGAAACCGGGTCGCTCTGCCCCGGTTTTCTTCTGGTGACATTCAGATGAGCCGTGTCCGCTGTGGCGGGGGCCGGACGCACAGATCTCGATTTGAAATTCAGCAGTCACCTCTCCCACACAGCTTGGTATGGCTTTGGTTTTCCTCAGCGGTGTAATTGGCAGAGCGGCATTCAGCTGTACAGTTTTGGTTTGGAGACCAGTGATAGTTGTGTTGAGCCACATGGAGATGAATTATCAACACGGCAGAGACCGCGTTACTATCAGTCTGGTTCCCCTAGTTTTTTCTAACATCTTTTTCACAGCAGATTTGTCCCAGGACACATTACAGGAATGAGAATTTGTAGTAGAACTTAGGTGAAGTTAAGGCAAGCTCCTGAGGAAGGAGTGTAATGAGACACCACCGTGTGGAGAAAAACAACCTTTGGGTTTTATTTTTTGGAGGTCTAAACCTGATTTTTACACAGGCTTTCATTGCCAAGCGTGTTACAATACAAACACACATTCATGCTTACGTTACGCAATGTTACACCTGCTTTCCAAGGGGCTACGGTAAGGCTGACTGGCCACCCAGCCCCCATGGGCACGCTAACATGTTACACTGCAAAATAATTCTGGCTTAGTTTAATGTGATTTAGTAATGAAAGTAATAAAGGTGCCAGAGTCCCAATACCCCTTTATTTTTCCCATTCTCACCTTCACCTACACTGGTTTTGCTTAAAGTGGAAACAGTGCTCTTCACATAACGCTAACCCTCACTTATAACGATGAGACCACATGTTACTAGGCCAGATCAAATAAGAAGCCATGTTCTCTTTGTTACAGAACCACATGGAATAATGTTTTGTGTGTATATACTTTTATGCATGGTAACTATAATACACAAACATTTTGTGGAAACATGGGGTCTGTCCTTCAGTGAGCTGTTAGTAGTTGACAACGTGAAACAGTAGCTGTCACACTGAAAGGGGTACAGTGTGTGAGTACATTTGGGCCTTTGGCTAAATGTGCAAATAATGGTCTTTGTTGTTTTGGTTTTCCTTTGAAAAACCCTTGGGACATGCTATTTTCAGTGTAAGCTCATTAATACAGAAGTGTGCTACAGTAATATGTGAAATGCACAAATTATATGTTTTTCTGGCTCAAAGGAACTTTGAGCCATTAAGCGATGTTTTGTAGTGCCTCATGTGTGTTAATATTCATGAGCACAGGACGAGCAGTGCTGCGTACTCGAGTTTACCTGCCATTATTAGTGTGTGTGTGTGTGTCTCTCTCTCGCATTGTGCTGAGTTCTCCATATTTTAACAGTGTAGGTTATGAAGTTCTGTCATGTAGAGTGAAGCCTGATTTTTAACACTTTCTGTGCAAAAGGAAGAAAGGAAGACCTGTGATGGGCAGAAGCAACACCCCTCTCACTCACAGAAACAGCAACACCGCTCTCACTCACAGAATCAGCATCACCGCTCTCACTCACAGAAACAGCAACACCGCTCTCACTCACAGAATCAGCAACTCTGCTGTCACTCACAGAAACAGCAACACTGCTCTCACTCACAGAATCAGCATCACCGCTCTCACTCACAGAATCAGCATCACCGCTCTCACTCACAGAATCACCAACACCGCTCTCACTCACAGAATATTTTCTGTGGAATAACTTTGGTATCTGTGACATAACAGTGTGAGAATAATTTGGCACTCTGCGGTTCTGAGCACAGATAAACCAAACCAGATTCGGCTGACTAAAGTGGACAGATTTCTACAAGCAATGTCCCCCTGGCTGTTTGTCATTATTTCATTTAGTAACAAAGGTAAAACACAAATAGGATTTATGCTTAAATGATGTATATAGCACTACGAGTGGACTTTGTATGGAGTTATGTGGTTGTGTCGAGCATCTGAGTGCCAATGTCTTCTCCTCTCGTTCCTGATTATGTGCAGTGCGATTCACCTGTGCCCTGTTTCAATGTCAATTACTGTTGCCTATTTAAGGCAGAGATTCAGCTGTAGATGTTGTGAGGCACTATTGCAGGTGTGCGTGCATGTGTGCATGCACGCGCATGTGCGAGTGCGAGTGCGAGTGCGAGTGCGAGTGCGTGCGCGTGCGCGTGCGCGTGCGTCAGTCAAAGAATTTGTTGCTTGCACTGTGCTTATCTTAGCCGAGTCCATCTGACCCAGGCCTATCCCTCTGCCTGCCTTCAGCCTCCTGTGTTCTCCCTTTGTAGCCTGCCTTCATCTTAGATAGCCTGCTTTGGATTCTCAGCCCTTTGTGTGCTTTCCTGGCAATGCCGTTTGGATTATCGACTTGGCTTTTGTTTAAAATGTTGCTCTATGATTGGGTTCAGAACCTCTGGTTAAATGTGTCCTTTTGTTACAGGTTCTTTCTGGATACTCCAGTGAAATTTTGAGTTAAAACCTTGCTATAGCTGAAGTAAGGGGATATAGTGTGTGTATGCACGCGCATGTGTGTGTGTCTTTCCATTCCAATTACTTTCTACCTCATGTTCCCTGATTACAGCATTGTGCTGTGGTGTTCCGTACAGTTAATGATGTTTAAACTGTGCTCCGTGTTCCTGTTCCAGAATCCAGGAACGTCACATTAAGGTGTCTCTTTTTGGATAACTTCCAGGCATACCCTGGTGCCTGACACTGCTGTAATGGACCTGCATTTCAATCCAACTTCTACAGATAACTAGCCAGCTTAAGTGTCTCAAACGTACCAGTCTCTTGTTTACATGTCTGTAAGTTATGACATCAAATCACCAAGTGTGTGCTGACAGCACTATAGAAGGAGGCTGACTTCCTGAAAACTGGGATTAGTGCTAGTAGATTTATCAGGACAACATTCATGTTGTGAGGTTGTCAACAAGGACATTAGGATTTACTCATTAGTTTCCTTTTTCTAATGCCACAGTAACAGTGCGGGCAGCCTGGGGACTTCACAGGTGGGCACGGTAGGATGTTTAGCAAAGCGATTAGGGTTATAATCATGCAAAATAGTGACCACTGGGGGAGCTGTGTGGTCTTACTGCAGTTTCTTGGTATCTGTTGCCAAATTTACTTTGAAATAAAGTAAAACAGGGAGGTTGGGCCCCGCGATAAAATACTGAAGCAGTCTGGTTAACTGTCCAGTTCAGTCATAAGTTTACCTTACTAAGACTGAGAGCTCTCAGTACAGACTGCTGAGCTGGTCTCTTAGACTGCCATGTGAGCCAGTTCTCTTAGTCAGCAGTTTCCTGAACGTCATATGATCAGAATTGGCTGTAATTAGTAGAATGTTACATTATTCCTTAGTACAAAGTGATCTGGCAAAAACATAAAAAATAAAATTATTCAACATATAAGCGTGTGCAGACGCAAATCCTGTAGAAGTTTATTTTAACGCCACCTCACTGTGAGTTCCACTACACTTTATTATTTTATGCATTCACTGTTGTTGCCATGGTGAAACAGGAGGGGGAAAAAAGGCAGAATGTTGCCTGCTGTTGTCTTGGATACGATCACTTCCCCCTGTGAAGTAATGAGAGGATCTGGACCTGTGGGGGACGGGGGTGGGGGGGCGTTATTTTTAAGCCGTGCAGGCGTCACTTTGTGGCTACTCGTGGATCAGCAGTTTGTTTGCTTGTTGCGTGTGTCTCTGTGGTACAGTGGCTGGTGGACGTGGCAGGTGTCGTTCTCTGCTGTGGTGTCATGGGGCTGCTGGGCAAGACACAGAACTGACGTCATGTTTCATCACTGTTTTGGATATTTTGCGGTCAAAATTGCATGAAGATGTGCATGCATGGGCTGCATAGACTCTACACAGACTCTACACTCACCTGACGGCCCAACTCTCATGCCCAAAACGATGGTGATATGAAATGGTAATGCCTGATCGTAAGCACTTTGAACATATTTGTTTTTGCACATTTACCAGCGAGGGGTACTTTAGATCTTTCTGTACTGGATTTGAAATGTTGGATGAAACGGAATTTTTTTTCAAAGTCATGGGTACTATTTTGGCACTTACACACAGAATCCAGCCCTTCTTCATGCTCTACTTTGATGTGTATGGATTACTTATTAATGTTGATTTTGCTACTTTTTTGAGTACGTTTTAGTCTTCTCTCATTTTCCCAGTTTAGTTACTGTCATTTTGGTTTTATGCAATGCCATCTACTGCATATCTATCTGAAGCAAGTCTAGCTGTAGTCTGCACCAATGACTGGATCATGTACCAGTGAGAGGCTGTCCTACACAGGGCATGTCTCATTGGTCTGCACAGTGTAGACGTCCTGCTGTTGCAACGAGTCCAGATCATTGGTGCCTCATGTACATTTGACAGATCCCTGGACGTGAGCTTGCAGGTGGAGAAAGCTTTGTGAACCGTGGAGGTCCCACCTTGAGGAATGGCAGACATGGAGCCCTGCCAGGGGCACCTGACGGTTCTGCCTGTGCACCGTGTCAGTGTTAGATCTGCATAGCTCGCTGTGGTGGGGCAGGCTAGCGTCCAAACCACTCGGGAGTCTCCTGGCTTCAGTTAAACCTTCACCTGACTCACTTCAATGTGGGTGGTCAGTAAGCGGCCAGGAAAAAAAAAAAAAGCAAGTTTCAAATGAAGTAGTTTAATGTTTAACTAGACTGATACACAGATTCAGTGGAGCAGGAAAGTAAACAGTTTGGAGCCTCCCTAGCAGTGAAAGAAACATACGTCATACTGTGTTACATGTTTTCCCGTCGATATAGATGTATAGATACAGTAAACGGCACTTGAGGATTTGTGTAGATTACAGCAACATTGCTCCTTCCAGACCTCCCTCCTGTGAGATTAATTTTGTGATGGGCGACTGAACGCACAGAACAGCTGCTGCATAGCTTCCGTACGTGCAGAGGCATCTTAGGGAACACTCTGCGATTACCCAGCATGAAATGGAATTTGCTTACTGCCATTGGCTTTGCTGGGGTGTCATCACCCAGGCACGTGAAGAGTTAAAGCACTCACACTAATGCTACTTACGGGTAGGGATCTGGGGCCCAGCAAAGCTGAGAGCTTATATAGCTGTCACACAAATTAGAAGGGGAACAATGATTCATTTTTGGTTCTTTCTCTTCTTGTTAGCTGTAATTTAACAGGCTTTGGCGGCCGTTTGGCCATCAGGATCGAGTTTTGCTTTTTGACCTTAAACGTTTTGTATCCGAACACGAATCCTCACTGCTGCGTGCCTTGACATGTCTAGCAGCTCTCTTTGCCTGACCATTACATTTTAAGGATTGATTCAGATTCTCAGATATGCCCCTCTTTCCACTTTGTATGGCTTTGTGTGGGCTCCGTCGTTCCTGTGGAGACAAGGGGCATGGTGCTCGGTCACTGATGTCATGGTGTTGTCACATTCAGGAGAGGAGTGTGCGTGCTCCTAGCAAGCAGTAAAGAATGCTGGCTAAAACCCTAATGTCCTGCGGTCGTAACTGTAATGCCAGACAAGGTTCACTGTCAGTTGTATCAGTTCCACGTGAATTTGGTTTCGCCACATGCGTTGGGGAAATATGACATACGCAAAAACCAATTCACCTAGTAGGTTGTGGATTCCATTAATTACGTCATTTGGGAGCTACATACGACTGTACACATAGACATATGCAGCATACTCTGTTATATACAGGTAGTCCCCGACTTACGACAGATGCGTTCCGAGGACCCAGACGTAACTTGAAAATATCTTAAGTCGAGACATGGCCGAAAACACCATAAACACAGAAAAAAATACGCTCTCTAACAGCGAGACAACTGAACTGTGTCGATCGCTGGCGAGAGGGAGGCGTCTCACAAGGCGGGAGATGCGTACATCCCGGCAGTGTCCCAACATATCGTATTGCATACGGTGCTACGCTTAGCTGCCGAGCGAAACTTAAAATATTTTTACAGTTTTGTCGTATCGTTATCGTCATCGTAAGATCAAAACATCGTAAGTCGAACCATCATAACTCGGGGACCATCTGTATATGTATGTACATATACGAGAATGACTCGTGGCATACATACACGAGTCGTCTGACACTGTTAAATCACCAGAATGATGGACAATGAAGAAGAATAATGAAGTTGTCCATTGACCCCTGCCAGCACTCACATAAGAAGCCCATCTGCGCTGGCTGCCGTCTGGCCATCCCGAACAAGCAGCGCCCATCAATGTGATGATTTAGGACTGCAGGACTGACTCTTGCCGCAGTGCATGAGGAAGTGTGCCTCATCCCTGTCCCCAAACCGCAGAGCGTTTGGCACATGGCCTCCGAGCCACGGTCTGCATGACATCTCCATAATTAAACCCCAGCTGAGCGAGAAGCGTGAAGATTGATTTACACAAGATGAGGCTCTAACACACACTCCTCAGATGGTGCAGCCACCAAATGGATCAAACTCACCTCTGACCTCTCTTCTGGCAGTTTCACTATAGTAAGCAGCACGTTGCACAATATGAAGCAGATGATCAGAATTCAGTGCAATTACGGAAAACATTTGTAATTACATGGTTCATATTAATTGGTGGGTTACTTTGGTATTCAGTGCTGGAACTTCTACAGTACTTGTAGACCAACAACTGTTGCAGTCTGAAATTCTGTAACATTTTTGTGCTTTGAAATTCAGGCACACAACAGGAAACTCACACAAAAGAGATTAGGGTGTCATACTATCAATTAGTCAGAGTTGTAGAGGTACTGAATCTGTAATAAAAAACATGAAATAACCTCAGGTAGTTTAATTATTTTCCTTGTATTTGCCACATTTTTGCTCAGGACTTACTTTATTCAACTTATTCATTCATTTTCCCAAAATGGCTGAACAGTTTTTAGCGTTACAAGAATTTAATATCAAAATAATATATGTTTCTCACATCTTTAAATGGCACTTCTGCAGAAGTCGGTTTCGCTTTGGTATTATACATTTTACCCTTAATGAGAAATGGATGAAGCTTCACGTGTGTTCAGTGTGTTCAGTCTGCTGATGGTCACATTGTGTAAAGACAGCCCTGCTCCACAGCCTAAGTGTGTTCAGTGTGTTCAGTCTGCTGATGGTCACATTGTGTAAAGACAGCCCTGCTCCACAGCCTAAGTGTGTTGAGTGCGTTAAGTGTGCTGATGGTCACGCTGTGTAAAGACAGCCCTGCTCCACAGCCTAAGTGTGTTCAGTGTGTTAAGTGTGCTGATGGTCACGCTGTGTAAAGACAGCCCTGCTCCACAGCCTAAGTGTGTTCAGTGTGTTCAGTCTGCTGATGGTCACATTGTGTAAAGA
>JABJVR010006807.1:0-12117 GCA_025773905.1 Chitala chitala
GCAATTTCCTAGTAATGTGAATCACCTTCACTTACATGGCAATAAATGTTTTCTGATTCTGATTCTGATTCTGATCTTACCACATCAAATAGGAACTCACATGCACCCACCTAACTCTGCCTAGTATCAATCTTGGTGATCATCGGCCTCTCCTCTCTCCATTGAGATCGTTTTGTGCAATCTGTTTTAAATGGATAGCTAAATCATCATTCTGAGATGACATTCTGACAACTGGCTATCGTGCTCAATGAAAACTCATCAGTCATGCTCCTCACAGAACTACTACTTCATAATTACCTCATGGTTTCAGGAGAGTTAGTCTTAATTGTCCTTGATGAGTTCAAATTTACCTCTGTGAAAAAGGGAGGTACTTCAGGTCTTAGCAAAAAACAAATGTGCTACACCAAGGCTGCGTTTTCAGGAAAAGAACCACAAAACTCTCAATCAATAACTATTGCTATATCTGTTTCTTTATAACCACACAGACACAGGGCTCACAAGGAACATATCTTTGTGTCTTTCCATTATTTATTTTACTTGGCAGCTTCAAGCATTCAGTCACTGTTTGTCTTGGAACGTTGTTTTATTACCTTGAAAACTCTGTTGGGAGGATATTAAGATGGGGTTGCTTAGCAACAGAGACATAGCAATCAGCTAGTGGAATTTAGAGATAGGTAAGCAGGAGGAAGTAAGGAAAAAAGAAAAACACCATGGAAGCCATGTCAATTTTCGACGCCTGGAAACAAAGGGTTATGTAAACGCATGGCTTCTGTTGCATTTGAAGCTAGAAAAGGTGAAACCTGATGGCATAATTCTGAGTCGACTTCCCATTCTGAACCCTACTGGCATGCAACTGTTCAGAGTTCCACTGTCTGAACCATAAGAAACATTTTGGGATAACAGATTACAGCCCTTAGTGCCCACCAAGATGAATAATCAGAACTGTCACCCATCCAAAGTCTACTTACTTTTTTTTTAAGATGTTTAGCAAGAAATTTTATCCAAAGTGTGTTATCTTTTTATATTGGTGTGGTGCCATAAGACACATTAAGCTTTGGGGAAGGAGTCAGGGAAGACAGCCGCACTTTTAGCAGTCTCTGTTGACTTCATCTCCACAAACATCTGAGGGTCCCATTAAAATCTGAACATGAAGCTAATTAAGATAATATTCATGTTTCCACATGTTCATACCTGACACCCTGACAGGACATGGACAGATCCAGTGATCACGCTATCCCTCATATGCACTTTTTCACAAAAATTGGTGTTTTACTGTTATCACAGAGCAAGAAAGCTACTACATCTAAAATTACCAGACAGGGGCTATGATGAAAACAGATTTTACTCCATGCTATGTCCTTATTTGCAGTGAGGCCGTTTTCTCAGTTTACCTTGAGGTGTTTATTTTTTCCTGGTTAACACTACAGATACCCATGGATGGTAGTGAAAGAGAAAGAGTAGCCATCTTTGTGCTAACATAACTACCTGTTATACCCATTACACACATCCATACTTAGGGAGTGTTTTGGATTAAATGCCTATCTAAGAACTACAATAGTTGGGTTTAGTGTGGTGGTTACAGGTTCATTTTCAAAAAGCTAACCTACACCTCACTATCTGTTGCATGACAATTTAACCAAAGTGTGCAATATTATTTTTCAGGCCTAGTTCTCCCCGTTCTGTGGTGGATTAGCGCCCCACCCAGGGTGTCCGTTGCCCTGCTCCCTGTGCCTCCTGGGTTGGGCTTCAGGCATTCTGTGACCCTGCATTGGATAAGGTGGTATTGCGAATGGATGAATGGATGGAGTTTCTCACTATTATTCTGGAAAAGGTCAACTACAAAATAACTAGCTTTGTTTAACATAAACATTGTTTTTCCTGACTTATCGTGCATTATTGTGTGTTTGCTGTTACATCTGTCTAGTTTTATGGTTTTTCAGATTGTAGTTCAGTTAAATATATGCTCCACTGCAGATGTGGCTTTCAGCATTGTCAACCCCAGGACCTGGAACAGTCACTCACTCACTCTCTCTCTCTCTCTCTCTCTCTCTCTCTCTCTCTCTCTCTCTCTCTCTCTCTCTCCTTAAAGTCTTGCCTTTTCTTGAAAAACTTCCCCAGCACTCTACTTTTTTGTTGTCATAGTAATTCCTTGATGTTTTTAAAGTTATTTGTGCATCTTATTTAAATATTTTAGAGTATTTCTTTTTATTGTTATAATAAATATTATTATGATGTATGATGTTTGTGCAACCTTTTGGTCAACGGTGTATGCTTGTACATAAATTGTATAATTATTATATTATATAATAATAATAATAATAATAAGACGATTGGGGGTCTGGGTGGCAGACACACTAAAGACGAGTATCTGAATTATTGGTTTACAACTGTCCTGCCAAGTTTTGCTATTATTACCCCCTCCTTCACAAGATACTTGTCAAAATAACAAATTACCCTCTGTATACAAGGCCATCATTAATCAGCAGGAGCACGCCTCTTAGAGACCTTTCACAACACTGCCAAGGCGAGGGCATTTTGATGCAGCTATGCTGTAGGTGGAAAGCAGTGCAGCGGGTAGCGTGTGGCAGTGCGCTCCTCATGGGCCCTGACAGTCTGCTCCTGTGGCAGTGCGCTCTTTGGGGGCCCTGACAGTCTGCTCCTGTGGCATTGTGCTCCTGGGGGGGCCCTGACAGTCTGCTCCTGCGGTCAGCAGAATCCAAGAACCACCACGGAGGCAGCATCCCTCTAGCACTCATCCACCGCATGATCCAGCAGCCGGGCAGTAAGTGGAGGACACTCCACTGGCATCGGGCCGCCTATTTTATCATAATTATACCCATAATTACACCCAGACTGTTATTTTGGGAGAAAGAAATGTCAAGATTATTGGCAGGTGGTTCTTAAATTGATTTATTTATTTTTTTATTTCTCCAAAGAGCATTGTTAGCTCCTTAATTTCTGCATCCCCTCTGTGCTCAGCAGCCCCTTCTCTTGCTCTAACTAGCAGTTGCTGGAACATTCTTTGGCCGTTTTCTTCTTGATATGGCTCTATTGCAGTGTCCTTTAAGGACAGTGCAGGAGAGAAAATACTGTGCAGCAGTGAGGAAGTGGCAGGCAATGGAGTTGGCAGTACTTAGCATGGAAGTCCATGCCCAGGAGGATGGCACTGCCCAGGAGGATGGCACTGCCCAGGAGTACGGCACTGCTGTTACCCACACAGCTGAAGAAAACAGCACCAGCTGTACATCCTCCAGCAAGGAGGGAGAAAAGTGGAAACACTGTAAGGCTGAGGAGGGGACAGAAACACAGAGATTAAACAGCCTTTCAACCTTGCATGAACTGCACCAACTAAAAGATCTCATTTTAGCACAAAACTCATCTGTTTTGTGGATTTCTCTTTTTTTCTGCTACAATGAAAGAAGGTAAAAACAAGACTAAGTTTGGCATTTGGATGAGTGGAGCCCAGTCCTTTGGGAATTGCTTTGTTCACCCATTGACCTTTTTTATTTCGCTGTGCAAAATCTCAAAGAAGCACAAAGCACTCTCTCCCACCAGTCTCCCCCCGCCCCCGAGCCATCATGTTTGGACAGCATATATATATACATTATGTCAGTCTCCATTAAAAAAGGTACATAGGCAAACAAAATTAAATATAAAATACATAGGAAATAACGCTCTTACCAATGGCAAAGAAAATGGCAACACTTGTCACAAGTGAATGTCATAAATTTCTACAAAAGAAAATCAGTGAGGAGGGTAAGGTAATCATTACTGACACACTGACAGCATCTTAGTAATTATCAAAATTCAAAGGTGTGAACTAAATGTTTTACATCTTGCCAATATTTCTAAAACTTAGCAGATATTTAAATTTCTCACTGTCTACTGCAGCACTGTTGTCACACACCTCCAGTGCTGTGAGTTTGAATGTTTTGAATCTGTCTCTTGGAGCTGGTGTTTCTAGAGTTTGCATGTTTTCCCTATGGGTTTCCTCCAGATTCTCTGGTTTCCTCCCACAGTCCCAAATATAGGCTAGTTAGGTGAATTGGACAGCCTAAATCGCCCTGTCTGTCCTTCTATGCATGCATGTATGCACTGCAATGGGTTGGAGTCCTGTCCAGAGTGTCCTCTGACTTGTATACTAGGTTTCTTGTGATATGCTCCAGGCCAACCATGATAAATAAATAATAATGAATAATATATAAACAGATGGAGGAATATCTAATGCATTTTTTTCAATTTCAACATTGTCCTCAAATGTAATGTTAAAAACTTTATATACAATATCCATCTGATTATAAGCATGGCTAAAAAGTTAAAATGTTGAGTCAATTCCTTCTGAATGAAATACAATGCTGATGTTCTAAATTATTATTGTATCTTGTACATTGTGTCTTATATTATTGTTTTTACCTGTATATAATTTTCTGTTTCTATGTTGCACTGGGGAAACAGTATCTTTAACTATATGGATGGTATGACAATAAAGATTACTTCATTTCAATAGTTGGCTTTTGACAAGTCATCATGACAATATTGGCCCAGAGCCACCGGGCTTAAATACCTGCTGCATCATTATTCTGGATTTAGTTACGTCTGTCAAGTCCAAAGCCATGAGCCTAGGGCAAAATGTATTATTGCTCTTTGGATAACCCCTCATAATAACAAATGAATATGTTTTCCTTATTCAATAAGCGCCACATTTGGTGGAGACTAATTTTGAAGCAGCAGTTTAAATTACATCCAAATTAGAAATGTAATTTACTCTGCAAGACATCTTGGTTCTCCTAATTGTATCAGATAATAGGGTTGTGTGTGTCATTTAATCAATACGTCCAGTCCTGGTACAATATCCTCCCTCTCTGCAAGCAGGCTGGGTGCATCCGCACCTAAACCAGCCGAACATGTCCAATAGACATCACAGGGAACATGCTGAGCCCCGCGTCATGTAACCTGTTCCTTGTAGGTATTCCAACATTGGAGAGGGAACCACATTTTATTTCCTAGATTATGTTATTATACTTTATTAATCCCAGAGGGAAATTCCTTCTCTGAATTTAACCCATCCCCCTGGGGGGCAGTGAGCAGCCACATGGTGCCCAGGGACCTAGTGCTGAGTGTCATGCTCAAGGACACACCTGGCTGGGATTTCAACCAAGGACTGGGAGGAATTTCTGCCTCCCAGCTTGATGCTCTACCCATTGAGCCACCAGGAGCCCTATCCAGGTTCTGATCCTGAATGGATCTACACTTTAAAAGTATGTGGGTACAGAGTGGAAGCACAATAGATTTTGTTTATATTTCGGGAATAGTTAATCAGTTTTATTTATTTCGTTATAAAGTCACTTTTAGTTTTCCTCCTTTGTGAACAGCAAAAGCGAAAGATGAAATATACTATCATTTGAAATTATAGAAATATTTGAAATTATCAGTTTTTCTGTATACATTTGTTTAAAAGTGAAGAGTAAAAGAGCTGTAGCAGCATAAACCCTGCGCAGCGTGCATTTTCTCATGCACAAAGTCACTAAATATAATAGTTATACTCAACAAGGTGGTAAAGGTGAATACACTACCTATTTTTAATAGGTAATTGCAAAAAGAAAAATGTTATATGTAAAAAATGACATACTGCACTGATCCATTTTTTTTTGTTTCTTATCCTTGTTTCTTGTCCTCTTTTGACTTTTGAAGTGTTCTGTTTGTTGTGTCAGCTCCCCAAAACCTGCTGCTGAGTAGGATCTTTTTAAAATGTGAACTTCAGTGTTGCTGGTTTCAGAATTGCCTGCCTAGTGGCTGGTGTTTCAGTTTTCTGGTGACTGGAGTAAAAACCTGAGGGAATATCTGGTGATTATATTTTGTGCTATTCAAAATTATATATATATATATATATATATATATATCAGACAGTTTCCTTTTCCACCTGCCTGTACTAACTGTACTTTTTGGTTCATTACAACATGGACCACCTAGGCTGTGTGGGAAAATTTTGTGGTAATCAGTGAACCTCTGGTAATATGAAAGATATAAGACATTGAGTATATGACTATATTGAATGATGTAATATATGCATAACTGCACAAATTACATATTATGGGTATGCAATGTGTCATCTTGCTTTCAGTAGCAGAACTGAAATTAGCTTCAGGGACAATACTAAAATTTTCAGTTTTTCATTTCCTTCATTTCCTTTATCTTCTTCATTTCTGACATTCTCATTGCTATATTTTCGAAGAGTTAAATCCAAATTTTACAAGATAGCATTGTTTTCTTTCTTCATTTCAGAGCAGAGTAAACGTACTGCCATAGCTTGGAACTCCAGCAGCTTCTCATCACAGAGTGTAGATTGAGGAGCATTGTGATGGTGCAAACTGATTTCCCTCCATTACAGTATAGGGAAACCAGCATATCTAGGTAACACAATGAAGACAGAAGCTCATACGTACCAGTATTTCAGGCTAAGATTAAAGAAAACACTATCCAGAAGTACTCCACAAACATAAAACAGAGGTTTATAACATGTTTTCAAATGCACCCCACAAAAAAAGGATTTTGTGGCTTTCAAACAGCATAATTTTTGGTCACAGGCCACATGGCCGGTGACCTACGATGCCACCTGCTGAAAGGGTATCAAGAACAAAATGTTTTACTTATTTTTATTTTTTACTGGAGGAAGGGTTGGTACCATTGAAGGTCTTGCCTAGGACGACCTTTCAAAAGAACATATGGGACAAACCACATGAAACGCAGTACCTATGTACAGCTAGGTAGGGTTCAGTTATTCAGCCTCAGGATGTTGTGCGCAAGAGGATTACCTTATATATACATATATACAGAATTATTAGTATTACTGTTTTTTTTTTTCATTCATACACTTGAATAGTGAGCAAGGCCAAATAATTCTCACTACAGTAGTCTCCACTCTACATCCTTTATTAAAAATATTAATAATAACTGTATTAAATCTTTTATTAGCAACCTTAACAGATTTGTATTTTCAAAGAGCTTTATTTGTATTATGCAGTGGTTTCGTTTATTTTAACAGCCTTTGCAGCATATCCAGCAGTTTTTGAACAGTATCATTAATCCTCAGTTAAATTCTGTTTCCAAATTTCTGGATTCTTCAGTGACTTTCAATATACTGCTCCATACCTTTACCCCGCATATCAGGGGTGCCCACACTTTTTCGGCTTGCAAGCTACTTTTAAAATGACCGGATCAAACTGATCAAACTGACCAGGTCAAACTGATCAAACTGGTATTTAAAAGTGCTAAATATTTTATATGCAAACAAAATAGTTTTTGAATGGCACGTGATCTACTCATATTACATTTGGGATCTACCGGTTGATCGGAATCAGTGTATTGGGTACCTCTGCTTTATATATAGTTGCTCACATTGTGTCCCAGTACAGGTATTATAGAGGTCGTAGTTAAATCACACTAGAATATTTTGAGGAACATTTTTGAGGTACATTTTTGAGCTAACAGTGCCACTCATTGGAGTTAAGCATGGAAGCACCTGGTCTATATTGGTATTTTTCATTTTGTTTTGTACTGTGAGAACAGCCTTGCAGTTGTGGAATGATCACCTTTTTCTAAAAAGACAGTGACAGTTATCTGTACAAGCAGCCATTGTCAAAAATTAGGCAGACAAAAAAGCTTAGAGCATATCTGATAGTGTGGATGGTATAGAACAGTTTTAGACTGAGTTAAAAGTCAGTATCTCATAAGCTTTAGTGAAGACCGAGGATCAACATAATTTTAACGTTTAGACAACAGTTAATCATGGTTTTTATGTGATTAGCTGTTTTGTTATATGTAGTAATTTCTTATCTCATCATAAAGACTTAATAAACTAAAATATCTTGTCAAAGAAACTGTTTTGTGTATTTTAAAAAGTACGCATTATTCCTAACTTCGGAAAATTGCGATTTATCAATCCATAAATTATTAAATTATGAAAATTTTTAAAAAAGAAAATGATTGGGTAAAAAATAAATGTCTGTGAGCAGCACTATTCTACCAAATGAGCAGCTGCGCTGTGTAGCAGTTGCAGTAGGTGCCTGGGTAAAATGAAGGCTATAGCTGAAGCAATGACAAAAAAAAATTAATTACATGCAACTTGATTGGTGGAACGCCAGTCCTTGCTTCTTTTTCTTTTTAATGAGCTTCACCACTAATAGCTGAGTAACATTCACTGAGGAACAAATTAAATTGGGTAATCATATATGATTTTTAATTTTTTTAATTTATGTATTTTTATTATTTTTACTTTTTTTTTTAACTAAGGAATGCCAGTGTGTTTCCCAAAGATTTCCTGTTTCATCACCAGTGTCACATGCAGTCATACCTGGGAAAGGTGCAGTTCAAATGTGCTATTGTATTTCCACAGATATAAACTTTTCCACTGAAATTATTGTATATTGATATATAAAATATATTACATAGTGCATCATACCGTGGGCTGTGTTCAAAATATTTAATCATATTTTTCTATATGTATTATTATTTCCATGAAAGCGTGACATATTCTTACAGCTGTGAGGTTAGTGATGTGATACCTTTGTAAAGAATAGGCCAGGTTGAGGCGAGGTCCAATTGCAGAGAGGGAGTTTTATTCCAAAACCAAAACACAAAGCAGGGTAAACCAAAAACAAGGAACAGTGGATAGGGTATTGACTAGAAACTAAAGTTAACTATGGGGGTTAACAGATGAACTTGGAGCACTATGGCACTTTACAAACATAGACCACTACAATCCTACACACCAGCACATAACCGGCAAAGACTCAAACATGAGGGAAACTTAAATAGAACACAGGCAAACGAGACATAGATAGGAGGCACTAATAACTAATTACGTCAAATCATCGTCATGAAACACAAGGAGGGGTGACACCTAGGGGACATGACATGACAGGGTAGGGCATGACAAAGGCATGACAACCTTACTATACACATTGCTCATTTTTCACCATTACCTGTTGGTGGTAGACGTTTGTACTGTACGATATAGCTACACCATTTCCAACTTGATGTTGTTTTTAACTTCTGACCTGGTGGTCACAACCTAGCCTTGTCATAAGAAGGGGACAGTGTGTACTGTTTTTTTTTTTTGGGGGGGGGGGGGCGTCCTCTGTCAGTGCATTTGTAACATCATCAACCACACACCATTTGTTGTAGTTTGTAAAGTCAGTTTTGGATTTATGTTTCCTACACAACTTCAAGCATGGTGCCATATGCAGGCATTTATAAACACTGAGGTCCAACCCAGCCCCCACCTCCATCACCTTCTCCATGCCACAACCTCCAACATCTTCCAGAAATACAAAAGAGGCTAAAATAACCATGAAACATTTTGGAAATTCAAAAAAATTAAAAATTATTCGGAGTCATGATTTAGAGTATTGATTCACATAAATATTAATGGTTTGTAATAATATTTCAAATAGTCCTTGAAATATTTATAAAATATTTCTTTTTAGCAGAGATGTTGCCTGTTAAACAAATTGCAATCAATGCTATTCTTCTTTGTCCAGAAGCATCCAGCATGAATTAACAGTAATGGTGAAATGGCAGCAACTCCCCCGTACAGGGAAAAAAAGATATCGGTGATCCCAAATTTTAAAACCTATCCATGAAGTGGATGTATTACAAAAGCATACAATGATTAATCCCCGATAGCTGCATTTAATAAAGTAGAAATGGAATGTGTTATTATTCTGCTGTTATACTAGGTGTTTGTCTTGTCTGTAAATGAAACCAACAGTTCTCACTGTAATCACCAAAGAACAAAAGCTTTGTGCTAATGACACTGGCTAATACTGAGTGGTGCGTGTGAATGCATTTCTCAAACCCAAAAATAATGTTCCTGGGTTTACAGTTAACCTTAGCTGCAGTTGGATTAAATAAAATATATTATATAAAATATATTATATTAACCTTTAAAAAAGTGCCCTGGGTGTGGTGAAAGGATCAGAAACGTTTAATCTGCTGATTTATGTGTTTACCACATGACATCCACCATAATGAGGTGCACAGTAAACTGAGACGATTTGTCTGGGCTGCTCCAGTCCAGTTATGCTGGTAGACAAACCGAGTCACATTGTGCACAGAAAACTTGTCTGTTATTGTAACCTTGTGAACATACCCCGTGAGTCAAGGGCAGATTTTATACTCGCAGTGAGAAAATCCAATTTGCCCCCCCACCCAAGTAAAAATAAAAAATAATAAAGCAACAAATGTGAGCGGACGAGCAAGCTGAATTTGGTATTTTTGGCATTCATTATGAAATTTTTGCTGAACTAAAGCCATTTCATGGCTTTCACAAAAATGTTGAGTTACCGACCTTGGGAACTTCAACGGTACATACAGCCATGTTCAAGGGCACAGGTTTGGTTTGGACCAAGTCAACCAGCAAACCTCTTAACATGAAAACGTTTAGAGATTACAAAAAATGGTTTTTGGAACAGTTTGGTGATCCCACAATATCACCAGGAACATCCTTACAGTTTATACCCAAATCTACACACTTGCATAGGTTGTAATAGAAGGATTCTAGTGTGTGGGTCTTGCTCAGCTCTTTGTTCAGATCCGATGTAGCACATCATTGCTTTACAGTAGGAAATTTTACTTCGGATATAACTATGATTCTGCTTGTTGTTATCGACCTCAGCAGCAGTTGAACTGTACTGAAGTGTGTAGACCAAGTGTAGTCTATGCACTAGTAGTTAGCCAAACTTCAGTGTTCCATTATCATTTGTAAATGATTCTGCAAAAAACATGTGAATTCCAGATTTCTGCCTAATGCCGGTTCCTTTCTGCTGTTCAGAATGCTATTAAAAACATGAATTTGCGATAGTGGCAGTAGAAAACAGTGGCGCTATTACAGAACTTTCACTTATGTGCCATTATCCACAAAAAGAAGAGGAATTTACATTCACAATTAAGGTCATCAGCTGTTGCTTTGTTGAGTTTATAAATATCTTTGGTTATTTGTTTGCAATCAGTAGTAGTATTTCTCTTTTACATTCAAGTGTCCAGACACAGTTTGAGAGTAGCTTTATCAATCAAAATGATGCATTTATGGACTTGTACATTTGTCATTTCTCTGGACTGGAAGAGATAGACATTTGCTGGTTAGAAATGTATTACTTGGTCTTGATTATGAGCTAATGTTCCATATGTTCTTTACAACAAGACTGTCTATGGGCAGCTCTTCCTTAATTTCTTTAAAGTTCAATGAAGTGTGAAATGTGGGCCAGGTCAATCCCCTGTGTTTAATCTAATACTCAGAATCCATGTTAATCAAGTCGTGTAATTAACATGCGCAGTCCAGATGAGAGTGCAAGCTTCATAACACTTTATTTTTTCCAGTGAGTTTTCCTTCACCCTATATAATTGAAATGGAGTGAAGCAGGTTGAAAGTAAGGGCTGTACAAGCAGAAAAAAAGGCCTTCTGGTGGAGTTCTGAAAAGATGGAAGGACCCCTACTGGAGGTCAGTGTAAGACTGTCACTTCTGAAATAATGCTATGCTGCTGTGTTTTTAGCTGTAGCCTTTTTTGTGAAAGCATTTCTGTTGCTAACAGGCTCTCTCATCAGGTGAAACAGAGGCCCAACAAACTGTAATCCTCAAAATAACAGGAATACTTCAGGTCATTAATCTGACTGTTGAGATGAACACAGGCAACACAGTGGCGTGTTGGTTAGCACTGTTGCCTCGCACCTCCAAGCCTAGTGCACCTCATTTCCTAGCTTGGGCCTGTCTGTATGGAGTTTGCATGTTCTGCTTGCGCTTGGTGGGTTTTCTCCAGGTTCCTTGGTTTCCTCCCACAGTCCAAAAACATGCAGGTTGTCACAATTCAGAGAAATGGAAGCATAGAGGCAGATGGCTGAGTCTATAATAATACAAAAACAGGGAACAGGGACATGGAATCAAGGAACATGGTAAATAGCACAGGGATTCTCACTGTTACAAGGCCAAAGGAACTACAGAGAACATAACTCGCATAGACCTACAACAACTGGCAAAAAGACTATAGACAAACACAAGGTTTAAATAGAAAGGAGTAGGTGATGGGACACAGGTGATCGTGATAATAGAATTAGCCCAGAAA
>JABJVR010006809.1:0-12115 GCA_025773905.1 Chitala chitala
TTTTAAATTTTAATAATATTTACCAGCATACATAGCACTTGATAATACTGCTAGGTCATTTTCTTTTGAATGTTTATTGATTGAATGATGATTACAAAATCCAGAATATACAGAAGATTGGCAGTGGGTTGGACTCTTGCCTCATACCTCCAAGGTCATGGGTTCAGATCTGGCTCATGGTGCTTTGTGTCAGGGATTTGCGTGTTCTGCTTGTGCATGTTTGGCTGGCTTCCAGGTGAGGAAAAATGTGGGTGGGCAATGGATAGATAAATGAAATATACTATAACCTGACAACTTTTCAAATAAATCTGGACAATTTCAATTCAATGGGACACTTACAGTCATGGGCCAATTACGATTTTGAATACTGTTACAGATATTTAGTGTATACTCATATATTACTCATGAAAACTGTCTTAAAAAGGGCCAGGTTATCCATGGATCAATATAAATTCTCTTACACTTATGGATTTTCATGACAGAAACAACTATCCAGGGAGGTTGACACCAAAGTAACATATTTTATTGTGACGGCTTCTCTTCTAATAACAAGATTTCAAATAAATAAAATAAAATAAAAAAAGATAATCTGTAAAACAAGCAAAAATGTCAAAGGAATAGGCAATCTGTCATGAACACTGTACAGGGAATTAGCAGAAGGCACAGGGTTGGAAGGGGAGCAGAGGTATGCAACACAGGCAGGAGTTTAACGTGAGACCCTTGGAAAATGCTTATACTCACTATAGAACCATAGTACTCTGACAACAGGAATATAGCTTGCAGTAACCAAAATACACAGCACAACAGAGTACAAGTGATTACAAGTGATTAAAATTCAGTTAGTGAGGAGGAAGGGAGGTGTGGTTGGTGGTGTCCAGTGAAACTCCATAGCCAATGACCAGTCCAGAATTTCCTCCAAGGCCACCCAGGATGGTTCTCTCGGCTTGTACCCTTCCCAGTCCACCAGGTATTGCAGCCTTCCATGGTGCTGATGGACTTCAGCAGCTTCACCGTTTTCCACGTTGCAGGACACTTCACACATAAATGACATGCTGCTTGAGACAGGGGGAGTAAACAAGAATTTCATTAATATAGACAATAATGATTATTCATATCAAAAAACAAGTTGATCACAAAAGTTTAGGAGATTGGGTGACTTTTCAAAATGATAATCAACAAAACAGGCAAAAGTTCAAATATCTGGGGCAGTCAATCAATCACAAAGACTATAGAGAGCAAAAAACAGCAGGGACAAAGTTGGAAAAGGAGCACAGAAAAAAAAAAACAGGCTGGAGCTGTAACATGAGACCCTGGGGAAATACATGCTTGATGCTTGGTACTTGATGCTTGGTGCAGAACAATAATAGTTTGCATTGAGAAGGTAGGAGTTAGTGGGAAGAAGGGGAGGTATGCTTGGATAGAGGTGTGACATAGACATAGAAATTCAGTTGTAAAGCATGTATACTGAATGTGATGAATCAATCACTGTCAAAGACCGGGAATGACATTCATAAACAATGCATGCATATATGCAAACTTCTGGCAGAATTAATTCATATTGATGGTTATGGTTTAATATTGAAATAAAACAAAATTTTATACTTACTAACTAATTTTAAACTAACAAATAAAACGCACCTCACATGCGATGTTTGCTTTGAGAATGTTGATAGAGAAGTACGTAGAAGGTCATAAGGATTTGCACTGTGTTTGTGGATTTTTGTGCTGTATGAGGAAGTCGGGAGTAGCAGAGAAGTATGTGAGGGTGGTACAGGACATGTGTGAGGACAACATGACAGCAGTGAGGTGTGCGGTAGGAATGATGGACTGGTTCAAGGTGGAAGTAGGATTGCATTAAGGATCAGCTCTCAGCACCCTTCTTATTTGCAATGGTGATGGAGAGGTTGATGAATGAGGTCAGACAGGAGTCCCCATGGATTATGATGTTTGCGGACAACATCATGATCTGTAGCTAAAGTAGAGAACAGGTAGAAATTAACCTGTAGAGATGGAGGTATGCACTGGAGAGAAGGAGAATGTTAGTCAGTAGGAGCAAGACAGAATACATGTGTGTAAATGAGAGAGAGGGTGGTGGAATGGTGCAGTTGCAAGGAATAGCGGTAGGTGAACAAGTTAAAATATTTTGGGTGGACCGTTCAAAGTAACGGGGAGTGTAAGGAAGAGTGAAGAAGAGAGTACAGGATGGATGGAGTGGGTGGAGGAGAGTGTCAGGAGTGATCTGCGATAGAAGGGTAGCTGCAAGAGTGAAAGGGTTTAGAGGATGGTAGTGAGACCAGCTATGTTGTATGGGCTGGGGACAGTGGCACTGACAAAGAGACAGGAGGAATGTTGAGGATGGAGCTGCTAGACAGAAGGAGAAGAGGAAGGCCAAAAAGGAGGATAATGGACGTAGTGAGGGATGACATGAGAGAGAGTCTGGCAAGACAGAAGAAGCTGCAAAGAACAGGTTGGTATGGAAAAGGATGATCTGCTGTAGAGACCCCTAGAGGGAGCAGCCAAAAGAAGAAGAAGATTGAAATAAAACTAAATGGACTTTTAGGTATTGGATGAACACTTACAAATTCAGTTAGCTTAATATTGAAAGTTTCTTTATTAGTGCAAATAAATAATCATTCTTGATTATTGTTCTTCTTTAGTCTTTATATGTTGATGTAATATGCCACCCGGGAAAAAGTTGTCTTTCAAAAGACATGTTTTCCAGTACTGGAACAAGTAAGAAACTTTGTAAGGGTCACGAAAGAGGGGGCAAAAATCATTCGGAAGGACGCAGAGTTCAGAGGCTAACAGTGAAGTAAAGGTACATCAGTCAACAGAACTATGAACTTCTCATAACACCAGTCTGCTTGGAATGGTGGACTGAAAAATCAGTCTTTGTGAAAAGAGAACTGCCCCAGGTTTGTTGTAGAAGAACTGACCATACAAAGTGAGAGCTACACACCCACACCTAAGGTGTGGAAATGTTTTTTTTTTTTTTTCCTTTTCATATGGGACCAACTTGGACTTTTCTGTTTGAATCACAAAACACTTCAGGTGGATAAAACAACCATTGCCTCAAGAATTTTGTTCATACAGTTACACTAAATAATGTTATGGATTGGATTCTCAACAGACAGGAACAGTCTGCTAAAAATAATAATAATAGAAAGAAAAAAAAGCTGAAATTTTAAATTTTCAGCACAGCAATGTTTCTAAGCACTTTGCCACTAAAACACTGGAGTGACTTTCCATGAAGAGCCCAATCAAGGTCTTTCCCTCAACCTCACTGAATGCCTTTGACACCATTTTGAAATTGCAGCCCACATATACTTTACCACTAAGAGGGATGTGCAAACAGCTCCCATCCAATCATTCCCACTTGAAATGGCTTAAAGCACTTAATTTAGAAAAAGTCTTAACATTTTTTGTTGGCATGGGATACTTATACCTCCAGCATACTTGAACACCCCCCCCTCCAAAAAAACAAATTAGCAGTTAACTAATTTTTGTCCCTTTTTGATCTTTTGATTTCAAAGAAAAGTAAAATTCCCAAGAAAAAAGATTTGTAATGATGTTGTCATCCTGCAGATTTGAAATATTTCAGAAGGTTTGCATGCCTTTTGCAAGACGTTGTATTGACACTATTGTCCATGTCAGTTAATTTTAAAGTATAAAAGATAACAACCTGAAACAAAAAGAACAGAGTGAAATACTAATTATTGTGAGTTGTCTTGTGGGTGGTGTTAGGAAGCAGAGCTGACAGCTAATATCTGATGTAATAATGCTCCTCAATGGGCATGCAGTACCAGTGAAAGCAGAAGCTGTCTGCGCCAGAGAGCAGGAGCCAGCCACTGATGACACACGCTTGTGAGTTTGTGAGGAGTAAAGGAGCTGCTGCAAATCCACCAGAGGGTACCTCGGCACCTGGCACTGGAAACGGTCCGAGGCTGGCCCACATTAAAGTCTGAGAGTTTTCCCTTGTGATCATAAATAGCCAGCACACTGTGGAAGAGCTTCCTGTTTAAAGGGTCCTGAGCACTGACCCCAGGTAGTGGAACCCAGATGCGACACCCATCAATAATCATTGCTTCTGTTCTAGAAGTCATTGGCCCTGCCAAATGGACAAATCCAGCCTTGGGCACCTTCACAGCACTGCATGCTGGGAAGCGGGCCACCCCATTCACCATTTTAATGATGCAGCTTCTGTATTTTCTATCATACCTAGATGTCATCGGGATGGTAAAGACCTTGTCCATGAGGTAACCTGGTGTAAGTTCATACTAGCTGGCCAATAAACAAATTGGTTTGGTTCCCCCATACTTATAAGGACCAATATTAAACTTGTAAAAATGTAACAATAAGTGCATTGTTTAAAGTGGCAATAATGACCTTATCATGTTAAGTTATATATGTGTATGTGGCACTTACACAATGTTGTTTGTGGTCTCAAAGTGCAAGCCACTCTTAGAATAAACTCAATTTGAAAATGCATGAAAGAAGAAGGATAATAAAAATAAATTGGTTTAATGCAAATAAGTATGTTTGCGTGAAAAAGCTGTGTATGAATAAAAAAAAAAAAGACAGACAAACTTACATAATGTAGTAGTGTAATGTTGCTTTCTATGTCTTGCTGTGGTTCAAAAATGTTACCAGGCAACCATTGCAGTTTTTTTTTTTTTTTTTTTTGAAAAGATGTACTTAAAAAAATGTCTTGTCTAGCTGTACAAAAGGCCTGTAATAACCAGTATAGGGTTGAAGATCAGTGCACAGAGGCATGCTGGTGGTCTGCTAGCCTGAAGCTGTCACTCAGTGGGCATCAGGAGCTGTCCTAACAAGCCTCAGCTGCAGTCAGGAAGCGTGTTATGAACCAGGGCAAAGACTGCATCTTGGACCACAGGCACTGGGGGCACTGGATAAAATGCAGATGGGTCACGTTTTCCTCCCAGAAGTTGACCAGACATATTTTAAATGCCTGGCAACTGTGTGCGGAGCGCAGCCAACAAGCAGAGGAAATAATTTGTCCAAATGAATAATCCATGCTGCTTTTTGATTCCATTTTTATTTAAAAGTCTAGTTTTGCCATTATTGTGAGTTGCCAAAGTAATAGATGAGGAGGTCTGGGATTAATTCTTCTCTGCCAACTATACTTCATCCCACACTGCATACTAACATACCAATTTGGGCATGCAATTATGTGTATTGTATAATTGAAGTGTTTACTTCTATAGCAATTAGGTATTTATAATAACAATTATCAAAATTACAATGATTTAAACATTAATGATAACTGAAATGGGAAGAAAACCAAATCATAACAGATTTACCATCAATAGGTTGAAGTACCTACTAAATATCTTTTCTATAGAAATTTTCTGACATAAAAAAGTGAGTGCTGCGAAGTATTTAAGTGGATCGAGCATAATGAGACATGATGATTAGTTTTATGCGACAATTAGTTTTCTGTCAATCAGTCCCTTCAATCTATTCACACTTGGCGTTGCACCCTATATTCCAATTATATCTTTGCAGAGGATTTAGAGAGCAAACCCAGTTGTAATAAGTAATGATTTTAAGACATTTAATTTATCTGTTAGATATGAACTGGACCAAAATACATTGACACCATTTCTAGACTCACGCTGCCTGCGAAGAAATGTAATCATCCTTTAAAGATTAGGAGCGTGATAAACTGAGTAATAACATCGATATAAATAAGATCACTCTTTAATGTCATTGCATTGACTGGTTTCTTTCTTAGCCCTAATCCATATACATGTATTTGCTCACCATGATGTTACATCTGTATACCCAGCCAGGTGGCTTTATAATGTTCTGTTGAAAGTTTTCATCCAGATTGTGTTTAACATAGAGCATTTTTTAATGTCCTGGATTTAAATTTATCTGGTAAAGTGTTATTTTGTAATTGAGATGCTTGCATGTTTCAAACTTACATTCATGAGGTAAGTGACCTCAAACTCTAATTTCTTGACAATACCACACTTATCCTTTTTATTTTCATATATAATAATAATAATTATTATTATAATTATAATAATTATTATTTTAATTTTTATTATGTGTTTCTATGGTGTTGTATTTAGTTGCTTATTATTTTTATAATTACAAATGTTGTCCGTTTATAATAATCTGATGTTAAATGACTGACTTATTTCTTTCAAGTACCCATTTTATAAGGACAAATGGCATTTATGTAATATTGACATGCTTCTTTCTGCTAAAGCCTGAGTAAACACATTGCTTGCTATTTTTCCACTTATGTACTTAGCATGGTGGTTTGTGGTGTGCGGCGCATCTGCGATGTGTTTAGCAGAGTATCAGCTTCACCTATTGCATGCTATTTGTGCTGGTAATTTGGTATGTGCTTTTTGGAATAATAATCAGTCCTCCAAACAGAAAGTGTTGTGCTGTGGTGATATAATACAGACCTATCTGGAATCTGGGGATGTTATGAGTGATAATGGATTTTGCATTGCAGGGAAATTTACAACACTGTATATGCTGTAATGTGATTCAACATAGCCAGGGGAACAGCTGGAAGTGGGGACACATCCCCCAATTATATAAACTGCTAAGTATATGAAACAATATAGATATACACGGTTATGCAGACGTTCCCCACTTTTTAAGGAAAAACTGCAACCTTGACTATAGCCAACATCTGTACTGATGAGTCAGTTGGTTCAGCTTCATTATCCATACAATCGCACATTACCCTGCATCACCCTCTCATCTTCAGATTCTTGCAAGTATACATCTAGTCTTTCTTTGTAGATGTGTTGATTTACTTTTAGTTAAAATAATGTCCCAGGTAACATTTACATCAAGCTTAGTGTGAAACCGTAATTAAAATACATTTGGGACACCAAGTGAAACATTGATCCAGACAGCCTCATTCATCCATGGGTTTAAGATGTCGATATATGATGATCCTGTAGACATGATGTGAGCTCACTGTGGGAGAAATTGATAACACTTATACACAGACATAAACAGCCGTATGGATATTATATGAATATTATTCACTTTTATGGTAATCAGAAACAGTAGCATTCCTAAAATTCATAGAAATATGGCAAAAAAAAATACAATCCTTGAATTTTCATGTTTTTCATATATTTTTGTTCATTTTTTCCCTGTTTGAAAAGCTGCAGGTCATTCTAGGTTTTCTCAGAGCTTGACAGAAAATACAACGAGGTGCTGTTTGTTTTCTCTAAATCATGACGCTCAGTTGTTTGCACCCTGTAGTCCTTGACAGAATGTTTGACCTCGCTGTGTCCTTGGGCCTATTTTTTCAGCATAACATGTAAAGTGAGAATTCATTGGTGCAAAGGCCTTCCACCTTAGTCTGATACTTCTCATCAGGCACTGAGATCCTGAGCACTGGGTCAATAAAAGGCCTTAGGCAGAACTTGGGTGTTATGGGCTCATATTGTATTTGTTTATCAGCTACCAAGGAGAACCAGCAAAAATCCTGACTGAACTGTTCAGAATAATAATGTGGTACATGCTACCGTAACCAATAGCTATGGTAGTCCTTACTGGTCATTAGAAAACATTAATGACATCAGAATAATATACATGGTCAATGATCT
Organism: Chitala chitala; assembly: GCA_025773905.1. Taxonomy (NCBI): domain Eukaryota; kingdom Metazoa; phylum Chordata; class Actinopteri; order Osteoglossiformes; family Notopteridae; genus Chitala; species Chitala chitala. Next base: position 7,611 of record JABJVR010006809.1, read on the forward strand.
GGGACAATCCAGCTTTTGGCCTTATTGAAATTTAATTTATTTTTTTTCTATTAGTGCATGGACATCTGTGTTTGGGCCCTTTTCACCCTACCCCTCATTTCTCTGTGATTTATCCATTCTTCCATATCTTGATTGTGCTTTGTTGAAAAAGAGTAATTAAAATGAATCACGTAGTCACTGTGTGTGGAGGCTTTAATAAAACGGGCTGGAAGCGGCTCCAAAGCACGACTCCCTGAGCCGGAGTGTGAAGTCGACCCCAAACTCATCAGCACCCGGAGGTGTCCAAAGGAGGCACAGCTGCAAACTCTTATCTTTCTGAAAATGAGATGCAGCTGAAATAACTCTAGCTGAGGTGAAGAAGAGGACAGGATAGACACGGAGTGTCTCTTTGTGTTTGTGCTCAGAGTGTGACAGGGAACTTAACTGAAAAGGAAGGAACACAGTGACCAATATCAGTCAACACCAGAGAGCACTCAAAGAACCACTACATTTATTTTCTCTCTGGTCAGTTTTTTAATTTAATTTAATTTAATTTAATTTATTTATTATACATTTTACCGTATTAAGTGTTTTTTTTTTAATTAATTTTGGTTGTTTTGTTTCATTTTTAAACATTGCTCAAATTGTCAAACTGTACAACAATAAATTATTGCATATGTGAAAATAATTAGTGAACAGTGTTACAAAACAATGAACGGTTACTATTCTTTCAGTTAAAAGAAAGCAAAACATGCTGAATTTGATAGATTCGTTTTCTTTTCTGTCTCATGGTCATACAGGCTGGTATAAATAAATATTACATAGATTTTACACAATAAGGATAACAACTAAATAATGTCAAGAACAGCTCATTAAGTGCTTTTAAGGAAGGAAAAGCAAAGGTTGTGAATGCTTCCTAATGATGTTCTAGGAATGTTTAAATTATTTATGAATCCCAAAAAATGATGATCTTGAGCAGTGGAAAACAATTTTCTTATTTGTTCTAACATGAAAAACACCTTCTTAGAGGTTTACGTATAATTCATTTGAAAATGTACCCTACTTAACGCACTTTACTCATGGCCTGCTGTAGGCGTCATTTGGCAGCTGTTATACCCAAGCTCTAAGACAGTTCTTTTTAATCCTTTTTAGCACAAAAATGGAAAAAAAAAAAACAAAATTAGCATATTTTAAGTTGTCCACCTCAGTGAATTCTAATTTACATTGCAAATAAATGGTAAGTGAATGGAAATTTACATTTCCCTAGATTCTGATCTACAATGTGATTTATCTGTAATTTTATATAGAAAATAAATTCTGGTAGAAGTCTGGTAAATCAGGGTGTTTTTGTCAATGCTCTGTGCAAACTGAAGTTAGGAAGCTTAGTCATTAGTTATAAATTAGCCATCTTCCAATGTTCTTTCAGTTTCTAAGCTGTGAAAGAATTCTAGAAAAAGAAATCTGCAAGTTATATAATAAATCATAGCTAAAGCATTGGAGATTATGGAAATGGATGGGATGTCAGCAGCCAGTGAGTCCATACTGAACACAACAATAAAACATAACACAAACATTAATGTTTTGTATTAGGACGTGAGTGTACACTTAGGCTAGGTTTTGTTTTACAGTGTGGCTTCTGTTTGAGTTTAAAAACATTTTGCGGCCAAGGTTTGTGGACAAACACATATCACCATGGCAAATCAAGCATTTGTTTTTTTGTCCCTCACTGAGAATATACAAAGTGCATACCCAGCAAACACAAAATGTTCAAATAATGTTAGCTAAATGTTCCTAACGTTCCCTAAATGTTTAGCTAGCATTATTTGAACATTTTGTGTTTGCTGGGTAGCATAAGAAGAATAATGTGCTTTAAAAGATAGTGACAGTGTATATGTAGGTGTGCATCACTTTTCTTTTCAAACAAAAAACAGTATTAGTTGGCTGATTAGTATGAATTACAGCTGTCTGGATTTTGTCTTTATCGTGTGCTTGGGCTTTCTCTATGAAAACTGTATCTTACATTTCCTCAGTCCAGCATTACCTCTGTCCTGCATTACCTCAGTGCTTCATTACCTCTGTCCTGCATTACCTCACTCCAGCATTACGTCTGTCCTGCATTACCTCTGTCCTGCATTACCTTAGTCCAGCATTACCTCTGTCCTGCATTACCTCAGTGCTTCATTACCTCTGTCCTGCATTACCTCAGTCCGGCATTACCTCTGTCCTGCATTACCTCTGTCCTGCATTACCTCAGTGCTTCATTACCTCTGTCCTGCATTACCTTAGTCCTGCATTACCTCTGTCTTGCATTATCTCAGTTCTGCATTACCTTAGTTGTTGGCTGTTGGACTGTCTACATCCTAGACTCCCCTGCTTACATTTCTGCTCTCTACTCTGTGGTCCTTCTTGGTCTCTATATTCAGTCTACAGTCTTTTTACACACTACCTCTGTTCTCTTCCACAGCCTCTTCCTGCTGTATTTTTACTGTAAGAAAAATATATTTAATAGTATGAACCAGTGCCAAATCTATAGGTGAGTCTGGGTGGATCTGGGAGGGCATTAGTCTGTCCTCTTAGAAGTGTAGCCTAGTCTGTCAAGAGATGGTGTTTTGATTTATAATGTGAAATATAAAACGTTATTGCACTTTCTCCTGTAATATTTATTGTAAGACTCCTGTAGCCTTGCTGAACACCTCTACACAGGTCACTTTAAAACAATAGCAGTTTTTCTTTATAGTGATTTATGCTGTCAGTTAGATTGATCTTGATGCCACCCTGCATCCTGACATCTTCTCATGTGACAAGTACTCGGCTATCATTTTTGTGTGCAGACATTTCTCCTATTGCTGCGGCATGTATCTTTAGTCAAGGCTAGAAACGACCAAAATACTTTCTGCTGAACAGCTGTAAGGCTGCTGTTCATGATAACGCCCTACAGACCCGTTTCTAATTCATGCATTAGCAGTGCTGGGTTGTGGTATATTCCAGTAAGTGATGCCAGTTTAATGTGCAGGGCGGTGCAGCAGTAACCGATAGTGGTTTAATTTGCAGTGCAGTGCAGCGGTGTGCTCCCCTCCCACCGGCTCCCACCCACACTGTAACCAGGACAATCTGCGGCCTCACCCCTGCTCAGCTCAAAATGCATGAGAGAGTGACTGATATCTGCTTTTTTCTCAAAATCAGGGATCTTAAAGTTGTAATGCTTTAATGACATTTTAATGCGTTCCAGTCAATACTTCTCAACTTTACACAATTCAGACATTACCTTCTTTCATGTCAGCATTAATTAAATGTTTAATTACCCATCAGCCTCCAGCTAGTTTAAAATAGTTGGACAGAATCATATCTGGATGCCATAGCTTAAAAATCACACATCATTTAATCAGGACCATAATGCAGGAATGTTTTCATAAACCACAAACATAACTTTTACAGATAGTTTTACAGATAAACAATTTAAAAACAGATTAACTCAATAAATAGATATTTCATTAAGACATCATGTTATGATGCTTCCTGTGGCATGAATACCACCCCAAAAAAAAAAAAAAAAATCCAAGTTTGTATAGAGTCTGTCAGGTGGTTTTTAAAATCACGGTTTCATTGATTTCATTGTTCTGAGATGTATATAATTATATTTCTCTGCCTGTGTCCCTCATATGTACAGGACATATAAATAAATTGTAAGTCACTAATTATGCCTTTTGTACTTGTAATTGTGTGCAATATATTATTGTCAGGCACACGGGTGGAATATTTGAGCAGGAAAAAATTACATTATTTTTAAGGGTTAACACCTAACACCTGAGTGGGGAGACTGGCTTCCCTGAGCCTCCTGAGACAGAAAAGCCTTTGATGAGCCTTCTTCAGCAGGTGGGATGTGTTCAGAGCCCAGGTGAGGTGAGAAGTGATGTGGATCCCCAGGAACTTGATGTTCTCCATCTGTTCCACCTTCTCCCCCTGTATGTGGAGTGGAGCATGTGCTGTACTCTGGGTTGTTCTGAAGTCCTCTTTTGTCTTAATTGTGTTCAAGGCCAAGTTGTTGTCTGAACACCACTGGATGAGGTAGTGGATCTCCCCTTTGTAGTAAGTCTCATCATTGTTCATGATACGTCCCACCACAGTGGTGTCATCAGCGAACTTCACGATTTTGTTGGAGGCGTGAATGGGGGTGCAGTCATGCGTGAAGAGTGTGAAGAGGGCAGGGCTCAGCATGCAGCCCTGTTGTATGCCTGTGTGCAGGGTGGATGATGTGTAATCCCCTATTCTTACCACTTGAGGCTTTTTGGTAAGAAAATTTCCAATCCAAGAATACATCCATCCATTATCTTAACCACTTATTCCTGGCAAGGGTCATGGGGAAGCCTGGAGCCCATCCCAGAGCACATAGGGCGCAGGGCAGGGGACACCCAGGGCGGGGTGCCAGCCCACTACAGGGCACACACACAATATGGGCAATTTGGACTCACCAATCAACCTAACCCGCATGTCTTTGGACTGTGGGAGGAAACCGGAGCACCCGGAGA
>JABJVR010006810.1:0-12110 GCA_025773905.1 Chitala chitala
ATATATATATATTTTTTTTTTTTTTTTTTTTAAATACCAAGGCGATGTGCTCCTGATAGTCATTTTAGATGATAGTCATTTTAGGTTTTAACTGAAAGCCGAAAAAAATGCATTTCAAGAAAAGTCTCCACTTCAGACAGTTTTTGCATTCACGTTAAATTAATTTTATATATGCGTTTAGCATATGCGCTACGAAGACACAGCAATAAAGAGAACAGCGGCTGTACATGATCGAGCTTGTTCATGACAGATCAGTGGCAAATGGGTGGATATGATGCCAAACGGATTTTCGCATGAGGGACTTAAAGATTATAGATTTCATTATACTAAAACATCGCAGCCCTCCACAAGATACCTCTCACCCAAAAGTACGCAGACTTACCGACATACTGTAAGTCACGTAAGTGTCTAATGTTTGAGAATGAAGTAACAATTACAACGTGACATTTCACTAGTAAGGCTGTAACATCCTTCTTGTTGGCCGTGTCTTTGCCTTAAATTAGTTTTCAGTTAGCTCAGATGGGCCGCTAAATTGCAGCTGTGTAATGTACTTAATCGTTTCAAGTGTCGAAAAAATGATTGGCATGCGCACGCACATCTCGTACCATAACAAATGCACAAAGCGTGATTGCACAATTTTGTACATAATTTAAATCGGGGCGCTGTTTGGGTTAATTCACTCCATCATTCTGGAATCTCACAGCTGTGCAGCTGTTAATTGTTTCAGTAAGAAAGGTATAATTTTCGGACACTGTCCCTAATGATACATCGTTTATGAAGAGGGCTTTATTCGTATTGCTTCGTATCTTTAACTCCAATCATTCACTTGCTGTTATTTCTGTAAGATATGTAATTTCTTCTGGAGAGCCCTTTGAGGCACATCAATGTAAAAGGCGCTATATAAAAATAAATTAAATTGAAGTGAATTACAGTACAGCGAGAGTGGCAAATGCGATTCCAAAGGGTTCAAATAGCTTTGTATTAACAGAGTTTTATTCAAGTGTGAAACCTTGTATTTTACATTCCTGACATATTTTCTCGGCCCGCTTTATAGACAGGATTTGCCCTCATATTTACGGAAATGCAGAATCTTTTAATGATAGTGCCATTTAGATTTTAAGTAAAAGAGTCTAACTGAATTGTGGACAATGCTAAGAATGTTTTTATTTCTTTCAGACTGCTCTGCTCAGTGACTTCACGAACTAAACATATTCAGGTTTGAGACGAAATCACGTTACATTCAGCGCGATTTACGTGTTATACAGCCATCATTCCCCTATTCACCATGCGCATATGGACAAAATCGCAAGACTGTGATAGTATAAATGACTGTATTGTATCCGCTAGGTGAAGTCTATCGAATTTATTTATACAGTCATGTGAAAAGGAAAATACACCCTCCTTTAGTTTTTTGGTTTTATGTATCAGGACAAAATAAAACAATCATCTTAAAACTAGGTAAATACAACCTCAGATGACCAACAACACATGACATATTTAATATGCATAGAGCAGGAGCAGTGTGTCAAAAACTAGCTAAGCCCTTACTGCTTCCATGAGAATAAGATGGTAATTAGCATCCAGGTGTTGCTAATCAAATGCATTTGATTAATTGATCATCAAGAAGAGTGACCACATCTGTGAAAGCAGACGTTTTGGTAATTTGCTGGTCTGGAGTATTCAGGTCTGTGTTAACACAATGCCAAGGAGGGGGGTGGGTATAATAACCCCAGCAGCAATGAATTTAGAGAAGCAGTTGTTGCTGCCCATCAATGTGAGAAGGAATGTAAGACCATTTCCAAACAGTGCTCAGAAACTGCTAAAAACCAAATGTCACCAAAGTGGAATTGTTTGGCCATAATGCGCAGAGCCACATTTGGCAAACATATCAGCACAAACACCTCATACCAAGCATCAAGCATGGTGGTGGAGATGTGATGATTTGGGGCTCATTTTGCAGCCGGGGGTGCCTTGTAGTCATTGAGTCAACCATGAACTCCACTGTGTGCTAGAGTCAAATGTGAGGCCATCTGTCTGACAGCTAAAGCTCAGCTGCAATTGGGTCATGTAGCAGGACCGTGATCCCAGGCACACCAGCAAACAGAATGGCTGAAAAAGAAAAGAATCATGCTGCTGCATTGGCCAAGTCAAAGACCAGACCTTAACCCGACTAAAATGCTGTAGTGGGACATTAAGGGAGCAGTGTGTAAACGAATGCCCTCAAACATCAAAGAACTGGAGCAGTGTTGTAAAGGAGAGTGGGCCAAAATTCCTGCACAGTAATGTGAGACACTGATAAAATCATACAGAAAACAATAATGTCAAGTTATTGCAGCTGAAGGTGATTCTACAAGCTGTTGAATCATGGGTTGTACTTAGTTTTTCACATACTGCTTCTATATTTTGCCTTAGTTTTTATTAGATAAATAACTATATGGTGAAACATGTCGTGTTCTTGGTCATCTCAGGTTGTATTTCCATAATTTTAAGACCTGGTAAGGTTCAGATGTTGCTTTTTTAATGTATTGGTATATAAAACGATAGAACTGAAAGAAGGTTTACTTTTGTTTTCGCATGACTACTGTATGTCTTTTGGAATTGGCTTTGCAACATGCTTGTACATTGGGAACATGAATGTTTGTTACACTCCTCATTTGTCCAATGGTTGTTTCTGCACACTTATGCATTAAAGAATTGCAATTTTTTTTTTCAATAACACCTGCTTATATATCAGCCTAGGCAGTGAGATTCCACTTAATGTCAGGTGAAAACACTTCAGCTTTGGAACACATGTTGTGCTGGGTGTGTGTACTAATGTAACCATTTCAATGTCATAATGGTGTGTACATAACACATCCACTACATGTTTTACAAAAGAATTTAAGTCAGTCAGATATATTGACAGGTGATAATCAAGAACACCCTGTTTAGAGTGCCCCCCCCCACCTTATGCCCTAAGCTTTTTGGGATAGGATCCAGACCCCTCTGCCCTTGTAACCCCACACAGAATAAGCATTTTGAAATATGGATGATGGATGTGGTGTGACACTAGGACACTAGGATTAACAGAAAATAAAATAAAACACAGAACAACATTTCAACAAACCCTGGCGTTCTCATGTAACACACCTAATCAGTAAACACCTTCAATGAAAATAAATTTTCTTAAATTGAGCCTTAAATTGCACTTTAATAATTACTGAGGGAAATTCTCAAACCTCATTTTTAGAACATCATAAATAAACTGGGGCTGATAAGATTTGGACAAATATTTATATCAACTCTCTTTGGTTTGGACATAAATAAAGCAAAGGGATTCGTGTTAACTATCAGCTTGGACACTTAAGTAAATGACACAAAGCCTTGGTTTTTAAGCATTAATTGCAAAAGCATTTAAAGTAAACATTTGTTTCAAAGTCTAAACTCATTGATCTTCTTTGTGTTTCGGCCTGTGGGGCCTTTTAAAATGTACCAGTGCACATTCAGGACAAAAGCACAAAAAAGAGAGAGTCTTAATGCATTTAATGAATGCAGTACAGAGACTGAGAAGGCTAAAGCTAGACATCAAATAATGTGTCTCCAGTCTATAGTCCAGGCTAAAACATGATACTCCCAAATCAGCCATGCATTCAGGCCATGACTTTCCAACCACTGTATGGGCAGAATTGTCACATCTACATTTCCAAGACATTTTTTTCTGCTCCAGATCATCAGGAGAAGAGGGAGGGCTCATTTCCTGTTTGGCACTTACTTTGCTGTCTTCGTTAACCCAAAGTCCTCCACTTCAAGTGCCAGAGGCCCTTATTTAATCACTTCATTTGGGACATTACGTTGAACCGGTAACTAGCTACTGTGTAAAACTGTGTAAATATTTCTTCATGTTGCTTTTCCTGCTGTTGGATTCCACATGTCCATAAGGTCAGACTCTAGTTCCTTGTGATCAAAAATGATCTAGACTATTTATTTCATTTGCTTTTATACCAAACGTAGCACAAGTGAGCACATCTGAAAGTGGTGTGTAGAAATGACACACTGGAATACACGCCACAGTATGCAGGTACGTGCATGCACACAACACACACACGCACACAAACATGCACGTGCACACACAGGCATGCATAGACAGACACGCATACAGCTGGAACAGCCACAACACCACCCAAACTGTCCAATATAAAAAAGAACAAGATGACTTAAGATACATATTTTCCCCTATTGGCTTTGAAGTATCATTGCAGGACAACATAATTTTTTGGAGGGTTTCACTACTTAAAATTGTCATATTTACACAACTAGAAAACAACTAAAATGGATGGTTTCAGAACGGTGATGAGTGCAGTAAATCACCTCTTTTGAAACACAGAGGTTATTAGGGAAGGAGACACGTTAAAGGCACACATGTAAACTAAGAGTACTATTGGGTCTGAAAACTGCATCGGTGTAGAAAATAAATGCTTCAAACAGGGTGCCAGATGCACATGCTTTCCCTGAGTGGTACAAGTGGTATTATCTCATATTTGTCCCAATGTTTTAACAAATAGATATAGCTACCCATTTAAACACCGCTTTTGGTTCAGATGCTACATTAAGAAACCATTCCGTTGTTTATTGATTTACAGTCAATCTTATTTTGTATTTGCAGATTATGGCCTATTTAGAACGACAATTTTTGGTGAACTATTTTACTTTCATGTAATAAGTAATTTGAAATATAATAGTGTATCTGAGGTACTATAATTTTGAACATACTAATTGAATTGTCCTAAATATATTTACTACAGTAATAAAATAATACATAACCACCTGGCAAACAGTGATATTGTGTACATCATAATATGCCGTAGAAGACCTAGAAAATTTATTTTTTTATGGAGTCATATATGACTGCAGAAAATTAATCTAAAAATAAACTTCAGAAACAATGCAGAATACAACAACTGGAGTCTAAAAAGGCCATGCTGTTAAACCATTGAGCAAATTCATGCAAATTTTTTGTGAATTTGTGAATCTGCCTCTCATACCTCAACAGCACTTGCTGTCCTCATCTTTGCAGCAGAAGTCACACCAGGTGTAAACCAGACAGAGGTGCACTGGCACTTCTGATGTCACATAAGGAAGGCTGCCCTAAACCAGTGTAGTGATGCAAGGTAATTTACCAGCTTTCTTCATGGAAAAAATTATTCTACAGCTAGTTTACATACTCTCTTAATTCTAACTTTGACTGGTCATCAATCAACTCAGAATTTATTTCTGTTAGAGCCACAGCTCTTTGGCAAATTACAAAGACATTTAATTTCATTGTCCAGTGATTCAAACCAAAAGGAACTGTTAAAATCTCCCTGGACTTTACATGTTAATACAAAGGACTGTAACATACCAGTAATAAGTGTGTGTGTGTGTGTGTGTGTGTGTGTGAGAGGAATTCAAAATGGTAATTATGTGTGACTGCCCGTGTTTTTATTTTTAAAACAAAATTTTAATAATCTCAGACAAAACTGAAAATGGTGCAAAAATAATTACACAGAATGCAACGCAGCACTATTCTGAGTGACAATACATTATTTTTAGCATTCATCACACAGAAAAAGCTGATAAGAGAAATGGCATATGCGAAGCCCGACAGGAGGCCGGGCTTTAACATCGGCTGCAGCTCTCATTGTGATGACTTCGCGGTTTAAAGGAATTAGTGTTAATAACAGTAAAGTGAAGTACGTTCATTTTTGCGTATTTAGTTGCTAACCAAACGCCTTTACACAAAGCTACTTATGCAGCTTAACCAGTTTACGTTTTATTCGTCTCTTTTTTATTTTTTAATTTTCAATATGTTTATACCCAAAGTTTCTTGGTTCGCTAATTGCGAGTTTAGGTTTTGTGATTCCGTTTATCACGACTCCGTCTTCACTGATGTGTAGTAAAAGTACGCAGTGTACTGTACTTCTACCTTACTGTGCCATCAAAAAGACAAATGTCAGTGAAAAGAGACAGGAGTTTTGGTGGCGTGGTTATGTAGTCAATGCACAGGAATTATTTTTATTTTTAAAGTACCTTTCCCTGAAACACATCAAATTATTTAATATTAACGCTGCAAAACCCATATTTGCAGTTTCCGAGAAAGCATCTGACAGTTTACCAGCATGTGGAGTAAGCGATGCTGGTACTGAGCGTCGTGGGAAACACACCGAAAGCGTATCTCTTTAAATAGTGCTGCGTGTGGACTTCTCATTTTACCGTCAAATCCATGCCCCTATAACCTACTTACCAGTTATGGTAAGCAAACAGCAAAGCTTTGTTATTCTTTTAAATAGTTTTTCTCAGTATGCGTTTGTTTATCATGTGGCTAAAAGTAATTTATCCTAACCTTTTCTTGTAATATTAAGCGACATTTGAAGACGTGAGCAGGTATTAGTGTGCGATGCTGCCATCGTCAGGGTCTGAACGTAAAGGTCTGGGCAGTCAAAGCAGGTGAAAGCAGGTCAAAGCTGTCCAACACACTCGCATGGCTCAGCGGAAACAACAACGTCGTGTATTCTACGTTTTCAGTAGTTTAAACCTGGAAATCACTGCTTATTCCATCTACACATTAAATCTTAAATGCAAAAATGAATACGGTGTACTGACACACCACAGTTGTTTTTAAGAGCAATTTAAGGCCTGATATGCATGTACTCAATGACTGAAATCCGTTTTCATGCATTTTTTTCCAACGGCCACTGTTAACACCTATGTGTGTGACAGAACTGTGTACTTAAATACTTAGCTGATTGTCCTCTGAGCTTTACATGTCTTCTTTTTAGCTCAGCTAAGAATAGCCTAACAGATATTACCAGCATCTCAATTTGTGGAAAACATAATTAACATCAGACCTTTTGAAAAGTGTAAATGCACATTTTTCTGAAAGTGTATAGATAATAGTATAAAATCACCAAATTCCAAATGTAATGTGAGTAATGTTTGATTTTAATTTCTGTATTTACATTAAATTTTGTATCAAATTTCCACATTATAATCTCTTAAAATATCAGTAAAACATCAATTTAAAAAATAGATGTAACTCATTTTAGACTGAACTTCAAGTAACACTTTCCAGACTAGATAATTAAACTAAAACCTTTTCATTTAAATAAACCTATAAACTAAACAACAATTACAAGACAACTACTTGTTCCTGGTTAAGTTTCCAAACCGAACCTGAATTGTGTTGTCATTAATATAATAATGTTAAATGGATAAACGAACCGCTCTTATAAAAATACACCTGAGCTTGAACCCCTCTGTATTTTACAGGTCCCGCCAACAGTATATAAAGTTACAAGGATCGTGCAAGTTTTTCTAGAAACAACTGAAAATATCCAAACTAACTGAAAAACACATAGAGTTGGTTTTTAATTCCAGACACGGACTGTACACATAAGGGTGAATCCTCTTTGATTTCTTGGATTCAATAAACAAGAAAAGTTTTTTTTTTAAACTCAGGGTAAAGTAACAGCATTTGAAGCGAACTGCTGCGCAGTGCGTTCTGGCAGTTAAATCTGAGATTTACACTCGTAAAGGGACGAGACACAACACGCAGGCTGTTAAAGCACATGGATGCGTTGCTTCCCGTTGCTTTAACCAAAAGCAGCCGAAGTGATGAGAACTTGTTGGCGCTGCCTACTGCTCGGCGCGCTCCCCGCGTGCTCAGAAAACCTACAGCGCGCGTGCATAGAACGTATCTGTGAGGCAAAACAGCTCATTAGGACTGTATAACAGCTGGGCCAGAGAAGTGTGCACATGTGTGTAAAGCGCTGCGCTTTCAAAGGTGTCACGTCAAGGGAAACGTTAAGTTGAACTAACTTCTGAAAAGCAACGGGGGCAAAACCAGACGCACATTTAGGAAGAAACCGAATCCTATCTTTTTAATAAAAAAAAACGTGAAAATAACAAATAAACCCAGATGCGCTGTTTATACATGCGGTGGTGTACCTGAGTGTGAGCACCGAATTAAAGTCGCGGGTGACCAAAATGCTATAAACTGTATTTTTTCAAGTAGATTCCGTTGGACGGCGTAAAGTTTCCTGTATACTTTTACTGTTTACAGTATTTGGTCTGTCTCTGGCTAAAGAGTAAGTTCATATAAAAACAAAGTTTAACGTGTTATACGTTCACCGGTGAACTGTTTGTAACAACAGGAGCAATTGTACAATACGAATATTGTTCTTTTTCATATAGTGATTCACTCAATTGATTCGTTTTGCAGTTATAAGCTCATTTTAAAATATATTACGGAAATCTTACCTTTAAATACTTGTCCTCTGACTGAAACCAAAAAGCCGATCGCAGCAAAGAAACAAGTTAAAACTCTATCCATTGCAGGAGTGTTACGGACGATACCCCTTTTCCTGGGGTAAGAAGGTCACAACTCTTCCTTTGCGGCGATAACAGTATTCCTACGTTAACGTTTGCATGCGAGAGGGCTGAAAGCCTTTCTTTGTGTCTTTCCTTACTTTGTTGTGTATCTTTCTAACGGGTCCACTCGCGAACTGATGTACAGAGTAGCTGGAGGGATCTGACGTCACCTCGCACGGAGAGAAGGCTGAAGCCCGCTGCTCTCCAGTAGAGGGGGTTTAATGCGCAAAACACAGCCATTCATGGTCCAACTTCTGCTCCACGATTGATTTTACTTCGTTTCGCGGTCAGTTAGTTTAGCTCTTTTTCCGTATTCATTTTGTGTGCTTTTTTTGTAAAGTGAACGTACGTATATACCAAAATGCCCCCATATATTTTTAAACACAATTGAGACTGCAACTCTCGGAGTTCCTGTGTTCTTTTGTACGAGTCAGTGATGATGAAGTAGGAATTAGTTTTATTTCATGCCTACATGGTATATTGTACGCAGAAGAACATACAAATATTCTGCTATAATTTATTAAACATCCTAATATACCTTCGTTTTTTACCAAGGTTTTTTTTTTCTTTGCAGTGGATATGAAATAATTTAGACTGCCAAACGTAGCAAAGCATATCGCGAGTAAGGCAAGCCTGACGTGAAATAAATATCATGAGTCTGCTCGGCTTACCCGAAAAAGTAGATAGGCTCCAAAAATGAAACGTGAAGTAAAGCCGAACTGTTGCTATTATACACATTACGAGCAACAAAGAATCGCATAGCCTATAGACAGTCGATACCGCTTTCTCTTCACATTTTTTCACATTACTTAGAGACTACAGAGAATGCTTTTAAAATCTATAACTGCTGAACAATTTACGGACTGATTCTGAGATTTCAGAATTAGCGCGATGTAGTCAAGATCAATTAAGAAAATATCTGTATACGTGAGTGTAGGGCAGTCAGTTTCAGCCCACTAATGGTTTAGTTTAGGTGTCATGCTTACGGTCAATGACAGCTCGAAGTAGCAAAGGGAAGGGTGTCAAACGGAGAAACACATTCTGTGTGTGCTGCTGCTTGTGATTAAGGCAGCCTGGTCTGTTCAACCCCGAGTTGGGCTGCTGTGTAATTTCCATTGTATTACTACACACGCACGCCCCCGTCCCCCATACGCGCGCGCGCGCGCACATGACATGAAAGCGCTACAGATCGTCATAAAAAGCAACATATAGTTTGTTAGTATATGTACCTCCTGCATTTCGCTTAATATATTGGACGCTATTTTCTATTTTCGGTAACTCTGTACGCTATATGGAATGTACTATTGGCTGCATTAGTCTGTGGCATAAAACAAGTTTTTTAAAAAGACGTATGTTTGCATAATTGAATTGCTGCAACGACGAGTGGTAATTTTTGTTTCCCAGATGTAGTTTAGAAAACGTAATTAAGACGAAAACGCGGTTCCTACGGTGTACTGTAGAACCAAGTTACTGACGCGCGCTGCTTGGCTGTGATGTCAAACACTTCAACAGAATTATGTCAGGAACGTCATCTCAAAAAGGAGATGGCAACACATTCGAATTTCATAAAAACATAATTTAGTTCGAGCCATAATTTTGTCTCTCACGGTGCAAAATGTTCGGCTATGTTCAGTGTCGACAAGTGGTTAGGGTTTAATTTTTGATCTCAGTAGTATTTAAAATTATACTCAGCACAGCGTTGACAAGTCAGCGAGAATATTCACTTATATAAAGATTTACAGCATGTGGAAATTGACGTACATTAATGGTTGATAGGGGGCTCCCTGCACGAAGCCTGCATCTCTGAAACAGACTATGGGCAGCCGTGCAGGTAATGACAGCACAGACAACTCAGTGATATCCTTGTTAAAATGCACGTTTTCAATTTCAATGTATTTTATATAGCACCTTTTACAACAATGTGCCTCAGAAGAGTTTAACAGAATAATACCAAGATGTTGAAGTAAATAAAACGAATTAGTGTACCATCACATAGGGCCTACTGGTGCATCGGAGGGGGGGTTAACTCAATACATTCATTAGTTCATTTATTGTATTTACCATCATAGTAGCTGCAATTTAAATGCTGCTACTGCTTTTATACTGTTATCCACACTCCTGATTAGTACTTTGAAGCAAACTTTGAACATTACACTTCACAGCTGCCATGTGGATCAATGGGTAGATCTGGGTGGGATCCAGATGCCCCCTGGTTGTGGAAGCTCCCTCCCTGGGTTTGACAGCTGACTGTAGCTCCCCATAAGGGGATGGGTTAAATGCTGAGGGCACATGTTTTTGTAACATTTATCTGTACACAATGACAATAAAAGCTCTTGTAAAATACAACTTTAGATCGAGCTGTAGTGAAGATACAAACACCCAGTAATCTTTGCTTTTACTCTAATCATTTAGGGATGAGTTTTTCACTTTCATTGTTACTTATTCACGTAATTGGATTAAATTGGCACCCTTCTTTGGGCCTACAGGTTTGGTATTTCTGCATTGACTGATGGAATATATATATATGCTGAAATATACTGAAAATATACTGAGACATACACATTCAACCCACAATCTTTATTTAAACAGTCAGCAGATCATTTTCAGCAGCCTACCTCTGCCCTCTGCTTTTGCCAGGTATGATGTCAGACATTTGTTAAGCACCAGAACCACATTTACAGATCAAAGTTTAGTCAGTAAACAGTGCTAAATTTATAATATAAGCACTTGAATTTCATATGAAGTGGTAATGCTAATATTTTTTCGACTGACGTTAAATTTACCAGGATCAATGAATGATGTCTGAAGTTCTTTTCCATCATAGGCTTGAGCATATGAAATGCATTAAAATTGTGTGATTGAACTGAAACTCATATGAAAACAAAAAGCATGTTTCTCTCCTTGGGCTGATGGTGTATTTGTTATTGATGGACAAAGTCCAGCTCTCGGTCTTTCACAAGGATGAGGTTTGATGTCATTGCACCAGGTTCATCATTATAGTTCTTTATCAACCCAAAGGCATGCATCAAAGATTGTGCATGCACACCCACTCACAAGATTGTGAATCATCCCCAATAGGGTTGTCAGAGGCAGTAAGAGGACAGGCCTCAGAACCTGGACAGTTCAGCATTAGGCAGTATTGGTATTGATTGTCTGATTGATTCTCTTTAGACTTGTTACATTGTTGTTACATCATTATGCTGTTAAGACTCCCAGGGGAAATGGACTTCTCAGGATGTCTCAGGATGGCCAAGTTCAACAAATACCATGCAGTTGTTAATAAAAGCCAGTGTTTTATGCATGCAACTAGCAGCATTGCAATAATTTTAACTGAATGAATGTACTTTCTGACATTTTTTACACGTTTGTGACGTACTTAACAATAAAAATAGAAAAAAATCCTGGAGTGAGGTCTGTTCAGGCTGCAGAATGTTGCTTTGCAGTGATTCACAGATGGAAAACTGACTTTTGAAGTTATGTTCAGCTGTTTTGTTTAATGGCATTCCTTTTTTTCTCAAAATGGGCCATATTTATTGTGTCGACTGTAACATGTGTTACAAATGAAGCTCCCACACAGCAAAAGAGCACAGAAAGGAGACACTATCAGCTGATTTGGATGTTTGAATGTTGTGTTGTGAAATGCAGACCGGCGGCACGGTGGCGTGGTGGTTAGCACTGTTGCCGTGCACCTCCAGGCCTGGGGTTCAATTCCTGCCTTGGGTCTG
>JABJVR010006812.1:0-12109 GCA_025773905.1 Chitala chitala
GCCGAGCGGTCTAAGGCGCTGCGTTCAGGTCGCAGTCTCCCCTGGAGGCGTGGGTTCGAATCCCACTTCTGACAAATTTATTATCGCTGCTTTTTTTGTCTAATACGTCATTTATATTACCGAATTAAATAGTACTAAATAACGATAAATTATAAACTATGTTCACTCGTTTCGGTGAGCTATACTTGCGTAAACATGTCGTAGCATAAAGCATGTAATTGCCCAACGCATAAATACAGTATGTTAAAGAAGGGTTGATGTATTTTGTTCGCTTGTAGAAAACATTATTTGGAAGGTCAGACGCTGTCATTGGTGTGGAAAGACATTTGTGCCAAATAACTTCGTTTATCCACCACAATACACATGTAACAACTGGTAATACGTAGATATTTCAGTAATTTAAGAATTTATGAATAGTGTTGGCCAATCAGCAGCGCGCGTAGAGAATGGACCAATGAGAATCTTCATGCCGCCGTTCCGCTCTGTCGACACAGAAATTCTTGCCTTGTTCTTCATCTCGAGCGTATTCAAGATGGCTGCCCCAGGTAGGTGTTTATTTCTAGAAATAAAATGCCAACAGTTGTGTGACACGTTGCAAATATACCTTTCTTTTTAAGTTGTTGCTCAGAAACGTATTTCTTTATGTAGCCTTGGCCTAGAAAGGCCTTTTTTGTAAGTGTTTCTTTAGTAGGATAATACTTGAAATAAAACAGTGGGAGCAAAAGTAGCTATCTGGCTAATCCCTTTTCCGTCTCGACGGGGTGGTTTGTTTCGCTGCGATAAACACCTGACGTGTATAAGAAAATAGATGGTGAACGAGTTTATCGTTGTACGAAAATAGAATCCGGCGAACTAGGTTTCTGAAAAAGCCAAGTGGTTGTCTTTGAGTTTTAGTGTTGTCGGCATCCACTTGTCTCGGTTTTTAATTGTCTATAAACGGCCAGCAAACTTAAGAATGCAAACAAGTCAGATTCGTTTGTGTTTAGCGATATTACATTAAGAGCCATTTAACTTTTTCTAGTTTCGGTATGTTCTAAATGTGTGTGTTATGGAGTTATTTTAAAGGTTCAAAGAAAATTTCTTATTTTCCTAGTTACTTCTACGTTTGTTTAACCGTGGCCGTTTTCTGTGTCTACTTACTCATGCCAAGTTACAGCTGGTCACTAAGTTTTAATCAAAAGCTTTTCACCAATAATTCAAAAGTGAAAGTTGTAAGTATGCATTTTTATGTTGCATTCTGTGGTTATTATAAGAATGCAGTTTGCAACACTTAATACACTGTCTTGCTTGATACCTGGAAATGCTCTCACTGCAGCGGCCTCTTGCACTCGGCCCACATATTAACCTCAATTGCTCTGCACCGCGTTAGCAGGGTGCAAACTTTTAATTTGTTCGTGAGACGGTAGTAGACATTTTGAAGCGAGATTTTTTTCATAAATGTTAATTTTTAGTGGAGCACGAATTTGGGGGTAATACGAATGACAGGTGGTAAATGTAAAAATGACATCTACGAACATCTCATTCATCGAGTGATGTGCATAAAGAGCTCTGTCTTTAACCACTTCAGTGTTTGGGAAAGAATTTTTTTGTAGCAGTTCAGAACATCACCAGATCTGGGGTGAGTAGAATTAGTGATGAGCCATTGAACAACTTATCCTTAATGTATATTTTGTTGAACTGGGAATGTGTTATTGACAATTGACACGAGAACTATGTATATAGCTGAATATCCTTCTAACTTCACTGTACAAATTACAAAAATCTATAATTGGTTTAATATTAATGTTTCAGTCATTGCTTGAAAGAGTCAACATTTTGGAGATAGGCAAGTAAATATTTTAAACGTGGATTTCCGATTAAACTGTAAGTTGGCTGTGTAAATTGTGTAACTGCTTTATTAGGCCCTTCTGCCTTTAACTGTTTCCACATCATTTCCTCTTGTGAAAACTGATTTTCACTGCTGCAGACTCCTGTTCCAGTAAATTGCTATTAAATATATCTGTACAAATTTCACGTGTCACATCGCCTTGGTGTAGGAGTTTATCTTGTTTTAATCAATCTTGTTTTAATAATATTAAAATAAAAAATTTCGGCATATTTTGGAAAATTTGTGTGTGCGAAGGGTAAAGAAATTTTTATGGCATACTTGTGTAGTGAGTGAAATATACAGCTACTGTTCCTCTGAAGTAGTTGATTGCTCTGTATGTAGGTGTATACAAATTTAATTCAATGCATGCTTCAATAGGTTTGACATGTCACTTGTCTTCCAGTAACTTATTACTGATTAAATATATATTTAAGCTTGATGTAAATTCACATTGCAATTTAGGACTAAACCTTGGTCAGATAGTTTCCCTTAAAGACGGTAGACAGAAAACTGTGGTAAGAACTTGGAAATTACAGAAGATTCCCAAAGCCCTTCAGAATGATCATAACATTGTGAAACCTGAGAAATGAGTTTTAACATTTTTATAAAATGTTAATACATCTGTTGTCTTTATTGGGTCTTTGAGCTAATTAAGAATCAATCAGTCAGAGCTGATGGTGTGGTGTCTTGAGCTTTCATTGAGTCCTTATGTTCAGTACTGTGTATCTGTGAGAATTGTTTTGGGGTAGCAGATGGCATGGGTATTAAGGAGGTGAATTTCTGGAAGGTTGCTGATTAAAATCTTTGTGTCACTTTGTATGACGTAAGTTCTCCAGTGATGCCTTTAAGTGATTGATTTTAGTTAAAACTTTTTTGAGTACCACCTTCATAAATGGAGGGGTAAATGACAATTGCGAGCAAGATGCTCAGATTCGGTGGTACCCCTAATACTATAGGTTTGTTTTTTTTGTGAACTGTTGTATTTGAATCAGGGAGGCAACAATATCTGTTGTAGAGAACCTAGAACACTGCTTTGAATTCAGTGGTTTCCATTTGTTGAAAACAATTGAAATGTAGAGTGGTGTTTATGATATTAAAATTCTTAGTGCTTTTGAAAACTTCGTATTGATGTCAGGATCATGAGCATGTCTGCCCCATTTTATACTTGCAACAAAAAATGTTTCCATTCAAGACAATTTTAAGAATTCTGTCATAAATGAAGTAACACCTGCTTCAAATTTACTTGTGTTGTCTTGCCAGTTTGCAGGGAATATTTAAAACACTAGAGGGCACTGTTATGTAGAGATGGCTAGTTTGTCAGCTTTCCCTAGGCTCATGGTCTGTCTCTTTGGGGGTTACACAGCCAGATTACTGACTGACAACTCTGGCCTCTATTCAGATCATCGTATAACATCAGTTGGAATTATTTATGTTGAATTGTGTATCAGTGGAACTATAGACCAAATGATATGAAAATTTAAGATCACCAATATAATGATCAAAGTTGTTAAAATGTGCTGAAAATGTTCAAAAAGTACTCTTATAAAACCCAAAATACGATCACACTTCAGACTTGTTATTAGAAGGCTGAAGAATCTCCGGAGTGCTGTCGCTGCCTTCCACCATGTTTGCACTGACAGAAAACAAACCAACGTTGCATGCTGTGCCTGCATCTAGGAGACTTGCTACCTTGATGCTGGACAGTATGTAACTCTTTAAGCACAGTATTCAATCACGGTTTCAATGATTATTTAAATTTGAAATGGTAATACTAACCATCGGGAGTTTTATCATGGTTTACCATGAAACGGTTAACTGTTTTCATCCCATCCTCATATTCAAGTGGATCAATACATGTGTATTGCGTGTAAAACATAAATGTGTAAAAAAAAAAAAAAAAAAAAAGTCTACTGAGCTGTTCGTGTTGTCTTGTAGCTAGTGACATTGCGTATGTGGTTGCTGTTGGGATTCACGTGTAATCTTGTAAGGACTTTAGAAGTGCCCTGTTCTGTAGTCTCTGTGACGGCCATTCACTTCAGTTACTGATATGCAGCTTTCCAGTTAAAGACCAGAGAATGCTTGCATACGGTCGTTTGTGTACTTTCCTGCTGCTGTGAGCTGACACGTTTTCTGCCCACAGTGGTATGGGGAGCTTTTCTGTGGAGTGTTAAATTTGTGCTGGTCTAAAAGTGGTTAGAGCAGTGCTGTACATAATGACATGAGGTGAAGATGACTCATCCTGCCAAGTGTCAGTGTGTAACCTACTTTATGTGTGTGTGTGCGTGCGTGCGTTTATATAAAACACACAATTGATATATACATAGTGTTTTGAAGGTATGTAGATGTAAGTTTGAAGATCTTAACCCCCCACTATCTTTTCTGTGTTCCAGGTTCCAGGTGAGGGTCTGTCTCTTTTGCCCCCTTGAATGAAGCTGTCCAGTAGCTCGAGTCTGTCAGCACGCCCCCCTCCACTCCTGTTGCCTCCCACCATGTCCTCTTCCTCGTCCTGTTCCTCCTCCGTGGAGACAAGCCCAGAGGACACACCCCGTGGGGGTGGCACCATTCGCGTCTACCTCCCTAACAAGCAGCGCACTGTGGTATGCATCTGTGCTCGAACCGCAACTGTTCAGATGTGTGGTGCACCACATGGTTTTCCATCTCTCTGCCATGAAATATACTAGGTCTGTAGAGGGCTCAGCAGTCATTGCTCTAAATTGATACAGCAGTAGTACAGTAGCAGTTCTGCCATAGTATATCAGATCTGTAGCACAAAAAATAGTAATACAAGGTCTGTCTTGCTGTTGTATTGTGATAATTGGGTATTCGGTCTATTTTTGTGAGAACTGATGAGGACTGTAATTTTTGTATGCGTTTGTAGCAGTACTTTTTTTTTTTTTTTTGCTTGAGGTGTTGCGTAAAACAGGAAGAGGAAACGGCAGTATAGCTCGTCTTCATGATTTGTAGGATATAAATCGGGATAAAGAAAAATTATGCTTTTAAATAGGTTATGTATGTAGATTTCTGTTACAGTGGTATAGCTATAAGAATGAAGTTTTATATTGTAAGGATGTTTTCATGGTTTGTCAGAAGTGTTTTATAGATTTGCTTCTGAGTGTATTCAACTGTAAAATCTTTTGCTCAAGATATTCTAATATATAGTGATATGAAACAAGAGATTAGAATCATTTCATAAAGATGGGCTTTACATTCTACCTAAAGATATGCGTAATATCTGCACCAGTGTTACTGTTATGAAGGTCTTCCATCAGGGAGGAAAGTCAGCCACCTCCTGTACCAGCCCATGCTCATGTTTAGTAGAGTGTGAGCCTTTGACAGAGGGTTCACTTCTTGTTTAGGTGAATGTGCGCCCTGGGCAGACTGTACATGACAGCCTGGACAAAGCTCTTAAAGTACGAGGACTCAGCCAGGAGTGCTGTGCTGTGTTTCGTCTCCTGGAGGGGTGAGTGCAGCACTTTGAAGGCTTGCGGGATTTGGTGACACAAACGCAAACTGTTGTCTGCTGTAGAAGAAGACCGCTAACTGTTACCATAAATACCAGTATTTCTCACGACACTCTTATATCCATCTAAGTCTATACACTGAAAGTGCCAGGTCAGCTGTTGCTTTTTGTAACGTTATTACTCTTGTTAGGCCGTGCTTTGATTTAACAATTTGCATGAGTTAATGTATGGTTAAAAAAAAAAAAAAACGGCAAAACTGTTTTGTGTGCATAAACCTAAGTGACGGCGGTAATGGTGTCCCTGTGTGTTTCAGTCACAAGCGGCTGACGGACTGGAGCACAGACATCACACCCCTGGTCGGGGAGGAGCTGCTCGTGGAGGTTCTGGACGATGTTCCTCTGACCATGCACAACTTTGTGAGTGACGCTGACTTCTGAGCCATCATGACATGAAAACTCGTTTTGTCTGAGCCCCATCCTTTAAGGCCACGGGTAGCTCTCTGGGCCAGCTCTGAGATCAGAGTGCAATTGAACATGGCAGGGAGTGGAGCAGCCTGAGGCACTTGGAGCACCTGGTGGTTTTGTGCTTGCCTCTGTGTGCTGCTCTGTGAAATTTGTCAATGTCCTGCCATAATCCTTACAGTCTGAACAGGAATGTGTGTGAGTGAGGAGCTGTTGGAGCTGAGTAACATTAGAAGATGGAAGGATGCAGCAGTTACATCATATTGATGGCAGAAAATTTGTTAGTTGGCTAGAGCCAGTCCAGCGCCCATCCACGATGGAGGTTGTCATGTATCCAGCAGTGAGTTTTGTTGTAATTTGCAGGTGCGCAAGACCTTCCTGAAGCTAGCATACTGTGACTTCTGCCACAAATTTCTCTTCAATGGCTTCCGCTGCCAGACTTGTGGCTACAAGTTCCACCAGCACTGTAGCAGCAAGGTTCCCACAGTGTGTGTGGACATGGACACCATGACCAAGCTGTGAGTGGGATGAGGGGGAGCAGGAGGGCATCATGGAAAAACCTGCGTTCATAGTTTGATACGTGACACAGTTGTTTATTGTGAATAGGTGTTTGCCCACTCCTGGCCTGGATGATTACTCTCAGATCCCCATTCTGCTACCAGATACCACCTTATCCCAAAGTGATATGGCCTTGACCCCAGACCCTCCTGCGTAAGTTATTTCGTACTTCATGCCAGTTTCACTTGATAAGCATTTAGCATTGTGCCAAGCTCAGTGTCAGCTCCCTGTTCTTGTTGTCAAGTGGTGTTGCTAAGCAGTGCTGCTAAACCATGTGTTTGAGACGTCATGAGTGCTTGCCTCTGATTGAACAATTGTTTGGTTTTGATGTAATCACACAAGATAACATTGTATTTTAAATATACAAGCAATTTTCCCAAACCTGAACTCGCCGCTCAGTGACGTGACGTGATGTGGGGTGGGAGTCAACGCTCCCCTCCCCATAGGCAATAATGAATGCTCAGTGCAGCGCTCAACATTTACATGGAACCAACCATACCTCTGCGTATTTTCTTTACATTTTTCTGTATTGTCATTTCATTATTAGTGAGCTGTTTCACAATGCCCTATTTACGGGCTAGACCAAGGCATAACATTGTTTTCCCTTGTAATCTGTTGTGCAGATACTATGATTTATGTAAATGACAACACAGCTACCTTGTTAGAGGCTTATCCTCAAAGGAAACTGTATGTATGTAATCATCCCTCTCCCCAGGCTGGGAATGCTGTCCCCTTCAGCATTTCGCTTCCCTCTCCCGGGCACAGAAGGCCAGTCCCTCCAGAGACATCGCTCCACCTCCACCCCCAATGTTCACATGGTCAGTACAGTGGGAGCTGCGGGGGTCGGGATCATTGAGGTGAGCGTCTGACACATTCTACCTACACTCTATGCTTGTTTGTCTCATTCCAGCTGTCGGCCCTCTTGCTGGTTTGTATGCAGTTAGGGTTTTTATATAACCAAACTTATGGCTATAAGTTGTATATTAAGGAGGCTGCTGCATATTTAAATGTGAGGTTAAAGTTTTTCTGCACGTAAATTCACTTCCCCATTATGTTGTAGGACTGTATTTGTCTGCCATGTCTTCTGTAGTTGTAATGGAAATACACTGCGGTTTAGTCAAATGTCCCACCCACTTGTGTTTGGCATGGTTTTCTTGTGTTGAATAAAATATTTAGTGTCTCATTGTGGTTTCTTTCTGTCCTGTAGGACACACTAAAATTAAACAACTCTATGGGTGAGTTTTTTCTGAACTGGATTAGCACTGTTCCTAATTAAATCTACTGATCATATGTGCTTGCAAATGAGTGAATATAATTGTTGCTTGTTGACATTTGGTTTAACTGTAGCTGAATTGAAGGCCTTCTTCATGCCCTGCAGGACTGGAGTCCTTGTCCAAGCCTTCCACGAGCCCCCCCTCTCTGGGCTCTCCTGGGAGGCGACCTCCCAAGTCTCCTTCAGAGAACAAAGAGCGAAAGTCGTCGTCTTCAGATGACAAGAAGAAAGTGGTGAGCCCATTAAGCCTGACTGCTCTTTCACAACATTTTATTGGGTCTATAACCAGCATCGACTTCTGGTGCGGTTCTTCGTACCCTCTGTCTGAACTGTGGACGTGTGTCTCAGCATCGTGGTGGAAACCGGGACTCCAGCTACTACTGGGAGGTGAACCAAAGTGAGGTCACTGTGTTGAAGCGCATCGGCACAGGATCTTTTGGGACGGTCTTTAAAGGCAAATGGCATGGCGACGTGGCTGTGAAGGTGCTGAAGGTGACAGACCCGACACCTGAACAACTGCAGGCTTTCAAGAATGAGATGCAGGTGCTCAGGTTAGCCACGCTCCTCCATTACCTTCCTAACACAGTGCCAATGGGTGCTTGGGCTTATGTGGTGCTGTTTGTAACTAAATAATTGTCATTTAGAATGTCAGTTATAGCATTTTTACTTTAATACAGTAGAACTTCTTAAGTACAGACTTTTGGGTACTGCCATGAAATGTTTATGTCCAAGGTACGTTGTAACCAAACAAGGCTATAGACAACCATGTAACACAAGCATTTTTATTACATCTACATACACAAACGTATATGTGAAGCATGTTTGTAGTAAAAATTAAACTAATGTATTAAGTGTACATTTAAATTTATGCAATGTATCTCAATTACCAAACAACAAAACGCAAAATGTAAATATTGTTTACATTACATTTTCATTTTATTCATTTAGCACACGCCTTTGTCTAAAGCGACTTACAATGAATAATAGTACACGTGCATGTCACAAATAAGGTCAAAAAGTATTAGAGAATGTAACTAACAGTAAGTGCTGTCCTATCATCACAGTGGACACGATTAAGTCGTACAGGTAAAGGGAAAAGCATAAACATACATTTTATGTATTGTATAAACTAGAAAAACATGTACAAACAAACAGCCTTGCAACAATGGAGTAAAAAGGAAGTATTGATGAGAAGGGTGAGGTTTTAAGTTTTGAGGTGCTCCCTGAAGAAATGTATTCATCCCTGTCCACATTCCAAAAGCAGCTGAAGTCCTCAAAGCAAGAGGAAGCTTATTCCAGAGATGAGAAGAGCCTAGGTTTACCTGTCTTCAGTAGGGGTGCAACCAGTCTCTTCCTATTAGCGGGCCGCAGATAATGGAAGGGGACATAGTTCTTGATATGGGGCCAGAGGTTTAAATTTGTACTTGAAAAAGTCATTCAGCGAATTAAGAATTCACTCATTAATGAACAACTCAATGTCTAACACTGTCTGTTGCACATTGTCACTGTCGCATATTGAAATCAGATAACATACAGCGTGCAAGTTGTTTTTGCTTTCTGTTTCATGAATCAGAAGTCGGAATGAAATCTTTCTTACTGCTTTTGGTTACAAACACAGACATTTTGTTCTATTAGATCAGCTCTGGTTCTGCAGTTTGAAGATTATTATTATTATTAAATTTAATATTATTAATTTATTTTTTGCATGCCTTGTATTACCTGTGTTGACTGTTGCTATACCAGTACCAGCACCAGCGTTGAGACTGAGAAGTTTAAAGACCTTTGAGTTGCTGGGAGGTGCATGGTGGACTCTAGATTAATTGTACTGTACCTCCTGCTCTTTCAGGAAGACACGCCATGTCAACATCCTGCTGTTCATGGGCTTCATGACCAAGCCCAACTTTGCCATCATCACACAGTGGTGTGAAGGCAGCAGCCTGTACCGCCACCTTCACGTCACTGAAACCAAGTTTGACACCATGCGGCGTATCGATGTAGCGCGGCAGACCGCTCAGGGCATGGAGTAAGTACATGCACAATTACACACTAAGAAATAATGAAATTTCAAATAGATCTTCACATCTGTATTGATGTTGTTAC
Organism: Chitala chitala; assembly: GCA_025773905.1. Classification (NCBI taxonomy): domain Eukaryota; kingdom Metazoa; phylum Chordata; class Actinopteri; order Osteoglossiformes; family Notopteridae; genus Chitala; species Chitala chitala. The sequence continues at coordinate 9,721 of JABJVR010006812.1, forward strand.
CCGTCTGTACCTTCTACTAGTAATTAGCATTGATGCCTTAAACACCAAGTCTCTGCAGATAATTATCTCTAGTGACAGTACAACAAAGAAGTTGAGATGTCAGGCTGCACTGAAAACTTTTATTTTATTTTTTCAGCTATCTTCATGCTAAGAATATCATACACAGAGACCTGAAATCAAACAGTATCCTTCCATTTGATATGTTTTCTGTTTGGTTTTGGCTGTGGGATGCTGTCGTTGTGATCCCCGCTGGTGTGGTAATTTGATTTGTGTTCTATGAACAGTAGCTTGAGGCTCTACAAAGGTCAAAATCTGGCTTTGAACTTTAGATCAACTGCAAGTAGCCTTAGTCTGGTAACAGAAAAAGTCTCGGGCTTGCACAGTAACTGGAACATTAGCTGTGGCAAGACACCGCCCAGTTAGATGGAGCTGGCTGGATCGATTAAAACTTGTCCCGTTCCTTTGGTTTCACCTCCCCTCCCAGTTTTTGCTTGCTCCTTGACTCTGGCCCTCAGACATCTTCCTTCATGAGGGCTGGACAGTAAAGATCGGAGACTTTGGCTTGGCCACGGTGAAGTCGCGCTGGAGCGGCTCCCAGCAGGTTGAGCAGCCCAGCGGCTCGATCCTCTGGATGGTAAGTACCACAGAAACAAGGGTGCTGATCCAGGAGTGCTACATGCTAACGTACAGTTTAACACAATGGTCACAGGTGCTTTCTGTTGTCATTAAGTGTACGTTGTTTGGTGTGTAGCATTGGTGAAATGCCTTGATATGCTTGATGTATGCCGTGTATCATGATTGAACTGATTTAAATTTAAAACGGATAAACTGAACAAAGCTGGCAGCATGAGGGCCTGTTCTTTGTTAAAATCTTTGGGTCTCTCTTTCCAGGCCCCAGAAGTCATCCGAATGCAGGACAGCAACCCCTACACCTTCCAATCTGATGTCTATGGGTATGGCGTGGTGCTCTATGAGCTGATGTCCGGAACGCTGCCTTATGCCAACATCAACAACCGTGATCAGGTGACCACCTCTCATCAAACCACAATGCAGTGCAGTCCAACCCCAACTCATACAGCTTGTCTCCATGGTGTTGGCATATCCTGAAAGGTTTACATAAGTGCTCCCTTCCTTCCTGTCTAAGATCATATTCATGGTGGGCCGTGGCTACTTGTCCCCTGACCTCAGCAAGCTGTACAGCAACTCACCGAAAGCCATGAAGAGACTGATCATTGACTGCCTAAAGTTTAAACGGGACGAAAGGCCGCTCTTTCCACAGGTGAGAACACTTGAAATCCATTTGCCTTCCGTACTCCTGTGCCGGTCTCTTTGCCCTTGGTCGGCTTTTCTGTAGGCTTAGTTTCATTATTTGGGCTCGACCCTGTGACGTTGTAGTGCTACATTCTGTTCTGTATCTGTTTTTCACACTTTCCACTGTTGCCTGTACACAAAATGGCAGTGTTTACTGAGCATAATTAAAATGATCTCTGCTCTACAGAGATGCCGTCATGTGACCCGTTCAATTTTCTGCCTTTTCGGTGGTCAAACTAAATGGTTTGCGCAGCAACCCGTTGGGAGAGTGATAAATTATAAAGGAAAAACTAATGACGCCTGACGGTGATATTGCCCAAAAAAAAAAAAGAAATTACATGGCATTTCCAGCATACTGAATTTGAGAGTTCCAAAGCTAAAGCAGCGGTTCTTAGGTCTTGTGATCTGCAGGCTGCCCCAGATGCTTTCGTTACATCCCTAATAGTGAATGTCATCAGTCTACCTACCCTTGAATTTGGAGATGTCATGGTGTATTTCATTGAACATCTGTCACTATATGCCCCTCAAAGAAAATGAAGAGGTACAAGAACATTGATAGTTATAAATACATTCAGGTTTGTGGGCTGGATTTGAGGTTGAATGCTATGAAAATTTGGCATTTGAAACCAAAGTTGATGCATGTCAAATCACCTGTTAGTACTGCATGGGTTGTGTGGTCATAAGAGTGACCTAAAAACAAGACATCCTTACTTAGAGAAAACACTTTTACAACTTTTTCTTATGGGTTTTTTTCCCCCCATGAGAACAATGAAAATGGTTTACTAACTTGCCAGTATAACAAGTACATAATCGTTAAGAGAAATTCAGTGTAATGATTATTTAATGTATTAGTGCAGTGTAGCATCCTGATCTGTCTGGTTGTGGAAGGTGTCATTAAAATAATTTTCAGGTGCATTTATCTCCCCTCAGATTTTGTAACCCTCTTTGCTGATAGATTTAAAGACAACCACTGCTGTGGTATCTTTATGATTATTTTTGTTAGAATACTGACTTGTAAAGATTGTAATGTTATGTTTTTATAAAACCTGTGTGTGTGTGTATGTGTGTGTGTGTGTAT
>JABJVR010006813.1:0-12109 GCA_025773905.1 Chitala chitala
TGTGTGTGTGTGTGTGTGTGTGTGTGTGTGTGTGTGTGTGTGTGTGTGTGTGTGTGTGTGCAGGGGCTGGGGGTTATTCTAGCACAGTGCACGGGGGCAGGTTTTCATCTATTTGCTCAATTTTTATAATAAATAACGCCCCAGCTGGCAGGAAAGGTTATTGCAAATAGTGTTCGTCTGGAGACAAGGAGGAGGCGGGGCAATTTATAAGTCTCTTCTGGAGACTAGGAGGGGGCAGGGCTATTTTTTATGGCAATTGACCAATCAGATACTATTGCTGTGCTTAAAATTCACGGACAGGAACTGAAGAATGTCACCTTAGCCACGACAGCGAGGGGGAAGTGAGTGAGAGCATTTCCCTATCAGTGCCCTGTGATGCCAGAAGCGACGTGTTCCCGATCCCTCAGGTCAGAGTGCCAGAGTAAAGACTGCTGTTCAGCATTGCATGTACCCATAATGCTCTGCTTTAAATGTGGACAGCTGCCTCCATACAGGAAGTGACTTATTCAGGCGGCTACTTAAACCAGACTTAAGTTATTGTAGCGTAGGTCATTTTAATGGTCGGTCCATGGCTCAATTTCAGATGCCTAGTTTCCGTAAGGGCTGCCCTCCTTCAGCACTCAAACAGCCAAGAGCGCAAAGAGAACGGCGATGAAAGTCAGCTGCTTTCACACCAGCCAGGAGTGGAAAAGCAAATAAGCTCTGAGGATGGCATTTTGCAAAAGTCCAACATTCAGAAGGACACGTTTGTTTTTCTGCACGTGTGTGTGTGTGTGTGTGTGTGTGTGTGTGTGGAGCAGAACTGTCAACGCCAATCGTGACAGCGCTCACCGACTCCACGAGCGCTTGTGTGTTTGTGAGCCTGTTCCTCCTGTCACCTTGGAGACAGGCACTTTCATTGCCGTGCTGGATGTGTGCTGTAGCTCGCCTCGTGGAACGCAGCTACCGTTGGCAGGAAGGTGCGAGGTAGGGTGGGGACCTTCAGATCAAAGGCCTGAAGACCTAGTGGGGGAAGAGACAGAATCGCGCTTCTTCCCGTCGCCGTTGGCGGCTCTCTGTTCGTAAGCCAGACAGAATTCTTTGGCTGCGTTGCGAGCAAACACAGCCTCTTCCTCACAGCGCTCCTCTCATACAGCTCCTCAGTTTCTCCACGGACTTCACAGCACTACCTCGCTTCACGCTGGCCTCTCACTGTCCTTCAGCCTCTATCGAAGCCATCTTCCTTTGAATGGTCATTCAGCGGAAGTGATCAGGGGCAACATGCCAGGATGTGGGCCAGGTTCGACGATGACGAGATTTGAAGTTCCTCATTTCTAGAGGAGGTGCAGAGAGAACCGTGAGAGGGCTGTCTGAACAACCATGGAAAATTCTGGAAATTTCAGGAAAAAAAAAAACCATCAGCTCCGCCACATGCATAACAAAGGTCAACAAAATTAGTATTTCTGAAAGAAAACAGCAGGATTATCTGCTTCACCTTAATTCTCCAGTGCAAAGATATTAGGGTTTTTGTAAACGAAAAGCCAGAATTGTGTCTGCTTTTGGTGACTCAAAACCTTCAGCCTTCCCCTGCAGAGGCTACATCTGTTTTACAGAAAAGATTAGTCGATAACATGCTGTTAAAACTGTAATAATCTATTGAAACTGTGTATAGCAAGGGTGAGTGATCACACTTAATCAGTCAGTGTGGGATAAAAGCCAGCCCCCTCCTTAACCGCCCACAGTTTTGTCCGTTGTCTTTTGCAAGCAACAATTTCAAAATCACACATTTGTTTTCCAGTACACACTTTAGCAAAAGCCAAAAGCAATGTATATCTGCTCAGACTTACATAAAGCTGTTGTTTAACTTATAGAAACTAGAATGGAATAACTCGTGGTGTAGTGCGGTTCTGCTCACCCTAATGTCCTGAGAGCACCGAGCGGGGGCTGAATCTTCTGGGATTTCCACTCACGTGTCTCTCAGTTGTGTTTTATAATTCAAACAAGTATTTATATGCGTTTGTGTGTGAGCGTGCGCGTGTGCGTGATCCTGCCCAGGCTGTGCAGCTGACTGAATTAAACGAACGTATCTTTCAGCATAAATATCATTTTGTGGATTCATGCCAATAGAAGTTGAGACAAACAATATATTTTAGAATATATTTTATTAAATATTTTATATTTATATTTTAGAATATATTTTACAATATATTTTATATTTTATTTAATTTTGTTTTACGGCCACAGACGTTCATCACTTCGTTGCCGTGCTGTGGTGTCTGCTTTTGTCCTCCTCCTGAGGCACGCAGTTTAAATCCGTGTACCAGACATCGCAAGCCACGGTTTCCCAGCACAATAAACCTGATTACTAAATCATCCGTGCAGAGGAGGACAGCAATAATGTGGGGATGCAGTGGAGAAAAGATATCAATGGTGCCGTGTGTGACTGGCACAGCTGGTCCTGATTGCTTAGGGTACCAGCGTGGGATGCAGGACCACGACCCGCTCCACCAGTTTATCTTTTACTTTACTCCACCCCAGTCTGGCAAGCAGCAGCCACATCCTGCCCCTGGGCATATCCCTGATCCCACCCTTATCCTAAACAAAAACACAGCATCTCACCCCACCCAGGTGTTGGGTGCTTCTAAAGAATCTGCCTTTCAAACATCTGGGTTTATTATCTATTTATGTCTGGGTTTATGCTGATTCACCTTGTGGCTGAGAGCCCTTACAGACAGGAAAAGGGTGTTTGTAAACCAGGCGGGGTCACTTCAGCTGGAGAATCACCTGGATGTTGTTTGTTTACACTGTGGGGCAGACCTTTCTTTATGCTGCATGAGTCACGTCACCTGAGAGCGTACCGGGCCTTTCCGCGGGGGGAGCAGTATTCTGGCGCTCTGTGTGGGCCTGCCACTCACAGGCAGGCGTTCGCAAACAAAAAGGGCATTTGTGCTGCTCAAGCACAGCCCCAGTGGCTGCTGGGTAATGCAGTCGCAGCCCAGAAGAGGGCGGGAAGGTGCAGGAGTCGGCTAAGAAGTCGAAATTTATTTCTACCTTTCGGTTCTCATGTGTTGAGAGAATCAGAGAGGGACGCAACATGCAGCCAACTCTATGCGTACACCACGTGATGCCCGAAGGGGCCCAGATACCACCGACAGGTTGGCAATGCCAGCTGTGGCTGCTGCTGTACTTGCAGGAGCTCCCTTGGTGCAACCCTGGTTGTGGCTGTCGGTGTGATAAGAACCACGTGCACGGAGTCATGTCATATGTAAAGACATACACAATCGCACGGATGCCACCATCCAGAAAGACGTCTTCGGAAAGAGAAGTCTGCGTCTTAACATTGTCAAAACGTGAAAATGTAGCGACACCTTGTGGGCAGAATTAAAAATTCAGCAGACCATTTAAACATTTATTGAACGTTTTTTTTTTTTAGATGATACACAGCTGGCTGGTATTAAAGGATTCACATAAATGTTTTGTTAGCCAAGGCTGAGAACATGCAGACCACAACACACTACAGGGTAATGCAAATCAACGAGACAGAGATCATTTAAACACTTTTCTCAACAATTATGGAAAACGCAGTTCCACGCTAATTAGGCTAGTTAAAACACTAGCCGGCCACCAGTTTCAATACTCATCATCACAATTTTATTATAAAGTCATTTCATCAAACCGCTACATCATCTGGAAGTTGTTGTTTTCTCAACATTCCAGGTTTAAAAGACAGAAAAAACGTCAAGCAAAACTAAAAACTAAAATTCATTAATGACTAAACTACCCTGTTCACACAAAATCTCAATTAAAGCCCACATCTAAACCTCCGAATTCATTTCTTTAGGCCCAAAACGTTGCAAGCTATTGCTGACCTTCTGTCACTCATCATTTTTAATTACAGTTTAGTTAATTGCTAATTAAAAACCAAAGTTTCTCAAGTCTACAAATGTTCCCTCTCCTTAACTCTGCTCCAAACAGGATCACCAACTTGTGAAAATGCACAGATGAAAAAAGCCCACACAAAATGGATGAATAAAACCTATAATACCTAAACACAAACTCTAATTAAAACACAGGGTTTGCCTTTTCAAGGACCGTCTGTCGTATAACTAACATCTTCCAAAACCAAAAACCTCGTTTGTTACATTTTTATCGTCACTGAAGCGTGACATTTGTACCTGCACTTTGATGCTTTCCAGTTGGCCTAGAGTCCCATGATACATTCGGTTAACCTTGACCGATAAGGAAGCACACTGATTTCTGACCCAATCTGTACTGGGGTGCAGAGCAAACTGTCCAAAACTGTACTGGGGTGCAGAGAAAGCAAATGCATCACAGGTTTGTTACTCTCTTCAAAATCACAATGTGAGAACGTAAGTACAACCCTGTTCATAGTCCAGTACTGTTGTACCACACTCTTCCTCATTCTCATCTGAATTTAGAATATAACCACAAGACGATTGTCATTCATGACACTGCACTGAACTGGGCCAGGGGAAATTAGAAGGACAGGACAGTTTTCTGGATAATGTCCACGCATTCTCTGATCGCGTCCTCCTTGATGGTGAGGGGCGGGGCCAGTCTGATGATGTCGCCGTGAGTAGGCTTGGCCAGGAGGCCGTTGTCCCTCAAACGCAGGCACACCTTCCAAGCATCGTAGTCTGCAAACAGAGACGTTAAAACGCTAAGGGCGTGTGCTCTCGCTGCAAAATATAGGTGACAACGAAGACGTGTAAAACATCTTCATCAAAGAACTACAGAGGTCAGACCATGTTTGCGGTATGTCTCCATCATACTTCAAAAAAGATATGGCTGTTCTGGGGTAAGTTTACTATCTGTTTAAGCTAAGAGAAATCAGACAAACTAGACGCTCAAAACTGACTCAAGGGACATTGGAGTGTACAAGTGAAATTCAAGCTTGATGCTGGTCAACTGACTCATTCTGCTAGTCTGTTGAGTCCTCCCCACCCCCCTCGAATGGCCGAACCTTTTGTCTCCTTAATAACAATGGCGTTGAGGAGTCCCTTCCCCCGGACGCAGGTCACAATGTCATTGGGCAGCTTCATGAGCTCTGCCCTCAGCAGCTGACCCATCTTCTCGGCATTTTCCGCTAACCGCTCCTCCTCAAGGACCTGGGGGGCCAGACTGGCCGTTAGCATCTGCCACGCCCTACGCAAGAGATCTCTCAGTGCAAGCAAACTAATGAAACGCTGCACATGCCCACACCAACCTCCAGGGCGGCGAGAGCGATACGGCAGGCCAGAGGGTTCCCCCCGTATGTGGAGCCGTGCTCGCCGGGCTTGATGGTCAGCATCACCTCATCATCACACAGTACAGCAGACACCTGGCCAGGTGAGAGTACAGTCACATGACAGCAGCGTACCTTTCCTGGGGTGAAAATGTGGCCATGTGACCCTCAGTGGGTCTACATTAACTAGATGAGAATCCAAGAGTTTTTAAATCACTCAGCATTGAAAAAAAGCGAAATCCAAAGGGCAACCAACTTTCACATAAGATAAAATTACACAACCCCTACTAATACAAACTCCTGATTTCTCAAAACCCTATATCTTTGCTTCAGGTGTCCTACAGCTGACTGTACACAAAAAGATTATTATTTTAAAGAGGAAAAAAGTTAGTGTCATGAAAGTAAAGGTGTCCCATTCTTCAAACCAGAGCAGGACAACATGAAACAGGACAGCACTCACAGGGTAGAGACCTCCAGACAGAGCCTTCCCCAGCATCACCAAGTCCGGGCGCACAGCCTCATGGTCTACAGCCAATCTCCTGCCAGTCCGCGCCAGACCAGTCTGCACTTCATCGGCGATGAACAACACCTGGCCATGCAACGCGAGACACACAAAAGGTACCGACTTATTAACTCGCAGGTAACCGGAGATAAAAATAACACACATTACTAAAACAGCAGGCACTGATGTGCATGAATTTCTCAGAGGGGAATATGGGATTAGTCTGTGGTAGAATCTAACTTCCAAAAAACTACAGATGCGCCTGTCTTTTTTGCTACCTCCTGTTGGACATGTAACTGATTAACAAGCATAATCACACAATGTGTGGTACGTCACACATGCGTGTGACACGTTTAGGTCGCGTGCGTGTTAATACTCACATTGTGCAGAGTGCAGAGCTCTCGCACTTTGGTCAGGTACCCGGGGTCAGGCACCACGACCCCAGCCTCACCTTGGATCGGCTCGACCATAAATGCAGCTACGCTCTCGTCCTGTAGGGCGCGCTGTGGTACACAGGAGAAAGAAAAAAAAAAAACATTCAAGCTCCGTTTCATACTTCAAGCTCCGTTTCATAAAAGATTCCAAGTCCAAGCCTCCTTCCAAGCCTCCTTGTCGTTTAAGATTAGCCCCCTTGACATCACAAATGTCTTCGTGACAAATACTGCAAAAGTTCAAATACACACAGACAGTTTCCATGACAACAGAAAGTGACCCAATTTTTTTAAATAAGTGGTTTGCCTTAAACAGCTGCGACTGGTGGAAACAGAAAGCTTACAGTGTGGAAATATTCTTTTCAGCAAAGGTAGAAAATAAAGGGTTACAAAAAAAAACCCCAAAAGTATAGGAGAGCAGAAACCTCCAGAGCAGGAATGTCGTTGTACGGGATGAGCTCAAATCCTGGCATGAATGGGCCGAAGCCATCATAGCTGCTGGGGTCCGTTGAGCTGGAGATGGCGGCCATAGTGCGGCCCCAGAAGTTCCCGCCTGTTAGCCGACACGCAAAAAAAAGCTCTAAGCACAGAGCCCTGGTAGACCAGACGACAGTCATGCTAATGAGGAAGAACTGGGAGTGCGACTTCAGGAAAACTCAGTCCACACACCGAGCTAATCGGTTAGGAAACCGCTAAAACAAAGCATCATATCACCCTCACCTCTGTACGAAGGGCTTCTTTAAACGGTATAACAGAAATTCTGTTCTCATCATTTCTGTTCTCTAATAACAGAAATTCTGTTCTCATAAATTCTGTTCTCTAATATTTCCCAACACAATCTAACGCAGGGGTGGCCCTGGAGAGCTGCAGTGGGGGCAGGATTTTGCTTCAGCCAAATTCTGTTTTTAATTGAACCTTAATGTTAATCCCAGAACACAAGGTAGGGGACACCCAGGGTGGGGCACCAACCCACCACAGGGCTCGCTCGTGCACACACACACACTATGGGCAATCTGGACACACCAATCAACCTAACCTGCATGTCTTTGGACTGTGGGAGGAAACCGGAGCACCTGGAGAAAACCCACCAAGCAAAGGGAGAACTCCATGCACACAAAACCCAAGGCAGGAATAGAACCCCAGGCCTGGAGGCGCGAGGTAACAGTGCTAACCACTACGCCACCGTGCTGCTGTATGACTTAATTTCTCCATAAAGTAAGACAACGAAGCACAGGCACATGCAAATCAACAAGAAGAATGAAGATATATAATAATGTAACTGATATCTAATTAAATTAATTATATTTTAAATTGAATTAATTGGCTGAAACAAAACTCGCACCCACTGCGGCCCTCCAGGACCGTGAACGCCCACCCCTAATCGAACAGGAAAATACTTAACTGCTAAATTAAGTATGTAACCATAAATATAGATGATAAGTGATAAATAGATCATTCATGTGATGTTTCTGTGGAACAAAGAATATCGCAAAGCCACGTCACTAAAGAGAAAAATTACGCTCTGTGCAAACTCATGTTTGAGTAATTCTTTTTTTATCCCAGTATGTTCTCGCAATTCCAGTATTACATCTGAGACATTCCAGTCGTATATCTAGACTGCTATATCTCCAGATATAAACAAAACTCCAATGGCAAAGTTATACTTACTTGCAAAAATGATCTTAGCCTTGTACTTCTGCACGCCCTTGACGGTATATGCCCACTTTCGGGCTAATTTGCATGCAGTTTCGCCACTCTCGACTCCTGCAGACAGGAACACAAAGGCCGCAGAGTCAGTCCAAAAGCATGGCGAGTCAAGAGCAGAACCCCGGGGTGTGTCACGGCCCAGAACAACATGCCTGTGTTCATCGGCAGAACTTTCTGGTAGCCGAAGAGAGTGGTGACGAATTGCTCGTACTCTCCCAGCACGTCGTTGTAGAACGCCCGTGAGGTGAGTGTCAGCCGTGACGCCTGCTCAGTCATCGCCGCGACGATCTTGGGGTGACAGTGGCCCTGGTTCACCGCGCTGTACGCGCTCAGGAAGTCGAAGTACCGCCGGCCCTCTATGTCCCACACGAAAACACCTGCAGCGGGGAGACAGGAGACGGTGCCTCACCTGTGCGCACACACTTTGGTATGACGTCGCCATCAGAGTGGTGGAATGACACTTTCCTTTCCTTTCATTTCCTTATCACATTCTTTGCTAAATTCATCAAGGTCCAGTTTAACGTTTTTGTGATTCAAAACAAAAAACTTTATTGATCAATATAGGAACAAAAACTTTTTAAACCTAATTTTTCTTTGACGGTGAGGCACGCCCTCACCTTCTCCCCGATGCAGTGCCACGGGCAGAGGGTGGTAGTTGTGTGCCCCGTACTTCTCCTCACGGGCGTAGACCTCCTCTGAAGACATGGGGGGTTCTTGCCCCCCATCCTTGAAGGTGGCCGCGATGGTGTGGGTGGGGCGATGCCACATGTGCATTCTGTGGCTCAACGCCGGTCCCGCCCGGCTCAGGGTTCGACTCAGACTAGAGAGTAAGCCTTCCATTGCTGTCAGGTCTCCTGACTAATGTATGGTGAACAGGAGTGGAAACTGGGGAAGGAACAAGAACATTTTATGTTTTTATTATGCTGTACTGACGGAAAACTAATTTTCATCACTTACAGCCTACAGGTGAATTTGAGCCTGGAAAAATACAGGTCACTAAAAGCCCTTCTGAAGAACGCCATGTTAGACACATTGAAAAGAAACGGGCCAAAGGAGTCACTGAGACAAAGTGACAAGGCCAGCATGTCAGAAAGGGAGAGAGAAAAGAGAGAGAGACAGAGAGGGGGAGAGAGAGAGAGCGAGAGACAGAGAGGGGGAGTGAGCGAGAGACGCAGAGAGAGAGAGAGAGAGAGAGAGAGAGAGAGAGAGAGAGAGGGAGTGAGCGAGAGACGCAGAGAGAGAGAGAGAGAGAGAGAGAGAGAGCGCTCTAGATTCCGTGGTCCAACATTTGTGGGTAGGTGGAAACACAATGGGAGTGTGAAATTTCACCCAGTCAGCACATATGCAAAGGTGCAAAGGAACATTGAAGAGCATTTCAACTCAGTTACCGTATAACTACCAGATACACAAAACCCAAAAACTCCAGCACCCACAAGTAAGTTTACAAAAATCACGTAAGCCTACTGTTTCAACCGCTCTCAGGCCTGTTGTGTTACACAGGACACTTTCAGGAGGTCCACAACGAAGTACCCAAAACCAGTTTGTTTCATTGTTCATCTCACTTACTGGACCTTTCCTGTTTGGCTCTACATTTAACCCTTTTGAGAATCTACCAACATCAGGATACTAACTCCATGCATTGTGTAAGCCACCCCGCAAATCCAAGAGTATATTGGGTATAGTATTGGGTTTAATCCAACACATATACCAATTATACTATAAAATACAATTTTGTGGGAAACTTTCTACGAGTGGGAATCACCTGCATGCATTTTCAGTAAAAAATTATTAAAAAAGGGAGCATGCAAAAAAAAAAAAAAGTACAACCCAGACCCCTTGTCCTTCCAACTACACAGAACTGACAAAAGCCACCAAGAGAAGTTGGAAACAACAGACGTTTGTCGTAAGTTTTAAAAGACACAAAAATAGGATCAGTAAGCAAATCCACAAACTCATTCAATTTTAACATCTACGCGTCTGCTATTCAAAATATTGAAAAGTTAAAAGAGGTACGTTCCCATTATGGGCAGTATGCCTCCCGGTGCTGTACCTTTTGTAAGTGCCAGACCACCTAGTCTCTTGAATGGGTTTGACCGTAGTGCGATAGTGCGAGGTCACTGAATGCTCCGAGGCCACGTGATATCTATGTATCCTAACGATGCAAGGGCCTCGTCGACGATTCGCCAGTGAGAAGGCGTTAAAGCGACGGAGCGACGTGATTGGCTGTCCGGGCGCTGCCTTTAGGTCACACCTCCCGCTGGGACTCAAAAATAAAACCAACACACGCAGCAGCTTCTTGGAAATCAAACCGGCTTAACTCGCACGTCATTCTAGAAGATTTTCTAGAAGAAATCAAAAACTTGCACAAAAATTTCAACACAAGAGTTCCTTAATCAGTAACAAAAGAAAATTCAGTATGTTTTGCCAGCTGCATGCCACTGCGTCACACACACACACACAAGTGCAAAACGACTGATGTATCACAATGAGAAAGCACTCGGGCGTAAAGAATGACTTATCTGCGATTCAGCAGCCGTTCCTTTAATGAACCTTTTTTCGGTTACACTGTTCGGTTTCAGAACTGTTTCCTCGATAGTTACGTTTCACGACCATATGTGGTACCGGTATAATCGCTACAATGACACAAAACACCTGTTTTTAGAAGAAATTCTGTCTTACGGTTACTTCTTTACAAACAGTTTGCCTTAATAGTGTAACTCTGTACTACAGTGTCAGCATCTTATTACTTACGTCTAATAAGTTATTTATCCTTGTTTGTACGTATATCCAGTTTAACGTCCAATGCTTTCAACAAAGTGCAATTACCTCATGGAATTACATCATGCAATTACATCAGTAACGTGTCGCAGTTGATTATTGTCATATTCCGAGATACCAACATGTGTTCGTCGATTTGTTCCCATATTTTGTATTACTAATTAAATAATTTAAACCGACACGTTTAAAATGTATACAGCAGAGCCGGCAGGTCTAGATGCATTTGTGATCATCATGGAAAAGTACTGGCCGCCCTTGTGGAGGGATTACTTTGGCCCGAGCCAAACAGCTAGCCGGCAAGCTAAAGCTTTATCCTAGTTTCATCCCCGGCAAATTTAACACTCTCTAACGTTTACAACGCCACCGTTAACTCCATAGCTGCTTACTTCCGACATGTAATAACATGACTAATTTTAACTACCTATCGGAGAACTGTGGCACCATATTTGGGATAAACGTGTTCCGACCCAGAGGCTTGCAAGCGGAGGCATGAGCTGTTTCACGGGCAGGCTGGTTTTTAGCTGCACCAAAACCCTTCGTTTATTTGTTAAACTGTGCATTTTACTGTCACCCCATCCGGAAGTTCACTTGCAAAACCGGCACTGTTTAAAATGTCACAAACCGGCCGGGCGGATCGCGAGCAGCACGGGCTGATGTAACGATCCGGAGGCTTTGCTGAAACAGAGCAATGGCAACATAAGCGTTACAGTTATTACATTGTAACAGTGTCGGAGCGTTATAACGCGACAGCTGGGGTTCATGTAAAGGATGCGACGCGTTAATACCTGCGAAAATCCTCTTGAATTGTTGATTCGCTGCCGCTCACAGTGGCACTGTACCCCGCTTGACGTGAACGCGCTCTGTGACCTGTTCTGTTTTACCACGTCATGCGGTGACGCTCCATCACTGTCATTCACACACTGTAGTCACAGGAAAAGAGAAAAAAAAATACTCAATCAAAACCTGTTAACTGTTCGATTACACGATAAATAAATTAATTGTTTTTTTTTTACAGTCGCATTAACAGGACATAACTTAAACATAAATTAACTTAAACATAATTTAAGCATAAATTAACAGGACATAACATAGCAAAGCGCACATATGGACAGACAATCCAGGACTTTTTCCATGATTCCACCAACACTAGGCACATGTGGCAGGGCATCCGGGAAATTAAACTACAAGCCAGCTCAGACGCCCTGTAAGGATAGCATAGACTTCCTCAACCAACTGAAAGAACATTTTGGAAGGTTTGAGGCACAGAATAGGACACCAGCAAGTAAAGCAGTACCTCACCTGGATGAGCAGGCACTGACCCTTGAAACAACAGCAGTCAGCAGGATCTTAAAGAAGATCAACACCTGGGAGGCAGCTGGGCCAGATGGCTTACCTGGGCGGCTGCTTTGGGAGTGTGCGGACCAGCTGGCCCTGGTTCTGACGGACATTTTTAACACCTCCCTGAAC
>JABJVR010006814.1:0-41556 GCA_025773905.1 Chitala chitala
AGCACCCGGAGAAAACCCACCAAGCACAGGGAGAACATGCAAACTCCACACACACAGACCCAAGGCAGGAATTGAACGCCAGGCCAGGAGGTGCGCGGCGACAGTGCTAACCACCACACCACCGTGCCACCTGCTGGCATCTAATCATGTGATTCTAAAGGTTACATTTTAAACATCTTTCAAAGTGATTACATGGCAGATTAAAATGACTATGCATGTGTATAGACTACATCTACCGAGCTAGATAACTTGCACAATACCTTCCACATAAGGCATATAGCATTGTTAGGGGTGTTTTCTTGTCTCTGGCAGTCATCATGAATGCCATCAACACACCAAAGCCTTACATGTAAAACACAGGTTGTGCTGTAACACTGTCCTGGGTACTGACCATTATTGTCAAACAAATGCTTTTTTTTTTTTTTTTTGCTTCAGACGTGAAAGATGCTAAATATCATGTATTTTGATGTGCTGAATTACAAAATGACAATGAAACTATTAATTGATTTTCAAGATGTTTGTGTTTTTCATTTTAGGTCTATATATACTGCCACAAAAATATAGTATTAATAAGAATTTGTAAACCTAGGTCTTTCATGTATTTATTCTTCCTTCAACTTCTTTATATCTGTTTATGTAGTTATGTACGAATCAGAAATATGCTGTGTAAAATGTAAAACGAAGGGGAAAAGACTGTTACTACATGTAAGTGAAGAACTCTGCTTCCCGGAAATGACAGGAGGATTGATGAATAGACAGTAGAATCAATTAAATCAGGACCAAAAAAAAGCCATGCCTAACGATCATTCTTCAATATACAGGTAATGCAATGAGATTTGCATTTTGTTTTTACTTGTCTTACTCACTTTAATATTTCATGAGTTTTGTGTGGAATGTGTGGTAATTGGAGTATCTAAATAAAAAAATCCAACTTGAATTTCACATGCATCTGTAAAAACTGAGAATCAAGCAACTGTAAACGTTTGTTCAGTATGTTGTCCAGACAAAGGCAACAAAAACAAGGTTCCTCCTAACAAAATTAACAATGACATTTTTTTCTCCGTTATTGGTGAGCACAAATAATGCTCATCACAGCGAATTCCCTTATGTGTTTAGTAGAATTAGTTGTTTCCATTATTACTTTAACACAAATTCGGTTATTAAACACAAGGTGCGTACAAAATAGAAACACATAATGAAAAGTGCAGTATTGTATTTTGTGCAGTTTTGTGTTACAAACAGCATAAAAAATTAAATGAGCTAAACTAAAATTTGATAACACTTTACATTTTAAATGGTATATATATCATGCTAAAATCATAGATTAATCATTATACAGTAAATGTATTTTACAGTGCTTCACTGATGTTTGGTTTGGGTTTCTCCAGTGGCCTGGGAACACAGTTCTTTTTAAATAAATTTTTATTTATTTATTTAATTATTTTTATTTAAATTTCTGGAAAGTTTTCAATCTACATTTTATAGATTTGCATTGGGTATTCAAAAACAAACGAATAGCATTAATCTGTTGATTTCTGTATATATGATATTAAAGTGCTGAAATTTTTGCTTTGAACGAATTTAAAACTCAGTTTACCAACAGATCATGAAGTTTTTACAGAGTCGAAAAAATGTCTCACTGCACCGTTATTTAAGAGTCTAGCTTTCAGCGTGATGAATACACTTATATTGTTGTAGCCTGACCACTTTAAGTGAAAAAGGTTTGCCAGCAGGTCAATGAATGTAAACAGGGTGAAAAAGAATGAAAATTCTCATAGGATGTCAATAAATCAGAGCTATCACAAATAAGTTGTTATAGAGATCTGGTCATATATAATTGCATGCAATGTGAGAGTGCAGTTGGTGAGAAAATTTTATGGTACTGAGAATGCAAAAAATGTGGCAATGTTTCAATTAAAAGTTAAGATTATTTCCTTTAATAGAATTAAAACACCTGCATCTTTCTTCTTTACACATTAATGTATTATTACTGTAACTTAAAGTAAAATGTAAAAACATATGTAACACTTTCTAAAAGACCTGTTGATGCAAACTTGGATGTTAAATTTTTGATGTTATGAAATGAAATTTTCATTTATTCCATACCATCTTTAATTACAATAATACAGAAGCTGGTGGAAAAAGTGAATATCAAATAAAAAGGCACTAAATAACAATGTTTGCTGTTGTAGCAAACACATACTGTTTGCTACAACAGCAAACATACACACATAAATGCTAAACCTGATATCCCTGAAACACTTCCTTTTTGTTTCCTGCTGTATATTTTATGATTTATTATTTAGTCCCATCTTTAATAGCTATGATGGAGCAGATGGGAGTGGCTACTGACTGTGAAGTAACCTGTAAGCTGACTTCAGCAACACGAGCTTGAAGACCTTGTCAGGTTTCTGTGAAGATGGCACAGAGATGTTGTTACAGCTAACCAGCCATTCAGCAGCCTGGCAGCATTGAGGAGACCACCCAGCATGAGTGCCATGTGCTAAATTAAACAGTGAATGTCCGTTCTGTCAGCACTACTCTCAACAATGTGCCCAACATCGGAGTTTAGCAAAATGGGCTGTCGGTGCCGTGACCCGGACTCAACTTCCATATAACACCTCTACTATATCAGAATCCAAGCTACAACACACAAAACAACAAGGAGACCTCCACAGGTCCTGATCAGAGCAGAGGCTGCATAATCTTACAATGCTCCTGCTAATACTGCAGTGAGGGGGTGGGTGGGTTTCAGGCATGGATGCCCACAGCTTTGTCCCGTCCTGTTATTCTTGGAGAGATGGGATCTGCACCACAGAACAAAACTGTAACAAGAGGAACATTTACAGATGCTTCTTTGCCCTGAATGGTACAGCGTTAATGTGTTATTGACACGTCTTGGTGGAAATGATGTGTGTAATTATGGCTCAGCTGAGAAGGAGGTGCACATGTGGGCAGCAGATCCATAGCTGTCTAACCTCCTCTACAGGAGGGAGTGCACAGCTGCTGCACCCAGTCTGTATCTGCTTACACATGGTTATCTTCCACTCATCATTTCACCTGAATTTTTACTGTAAGAGAAGGTCACAACTGGTGAATTTACTCTATAACTCAAAATACAGGAAAATAATTTAATCTGAATTTCACTGCATGTTGCATATTTTAACAACCCACTGTGAGAAGAAGCTGGTGTGCAGTATATTGCACTTTATGACTGATGTACTACACAGGCCGCTGTGCGCTGTCAATTCAACAGAACACACAGCTCTGGAGGTCCATCTCTGGCCTTCTCCTCAGACTCTCCACAGCAGGGCACCAATAAACTATACAACGTTATTGAAAAAGTCTCCTTCCTCATTAACTGTTCTCAATGACTAAACTGCCTTTTTGTTTTGGGTATACTTTTAAGAGACACAAGAAAGACAAATATAGTAAAACATGAGACAAGTGACTATTCTGTTCAGTGGTCATTCCTAACACACAACTACAATTTGATTGCATGCACTGCTATTTTTGCACTGTGAAATTCATTCTGTCCTGAGCAACAAACAACCTTCAAAACATGACTCATGGTTGGTTGTGTGGTCCAGAGGAATGACCCAACATGGTATGTACCTACTTTAAAAAATGCATCAGAACTGCCTCCTCCAAAAAGGGGAGGCTTTCAGCGCTGTTTACTACATTTGTTTACACTCCTTACACTCGTAGGTTTTTTTATTGAGTTATAAAACTAACCCTTGGTCTCCAAGGCTCGAGTGCACATCATACACCCAATTTGATTTCTTGGAACATGCTTCATGCCATGCCTCGCAGTAGAGTAATAAAAGAAAACTTGGAAGACTTGTTAGCAGCAAGTTTATAAATAAGAGGTCACAAATGGCTATCTGTATTGTGAAGTTCTTGCTGTGAAACATACTAGTTGAATGGGCTTAATGTAAAGTTACCATTAGTTCAATATTTAGTTTGCTTGACCTAAATTTGCATGTCATGTATCAATCAAGCTTATCTCTCTGAAGAGCATTCATGTTACTACCTGTGAGATGCTACTCAGATGCAAAATGCAATGTGTGAAATGGGATCGAGTGACCAGGACCAGGCTGACAGCAAAGCACATGTACTTAAAGAAATAAAATAAATAAATGAATACTGTCCATGTATTTGTCTGTAGAATGTACAGTGTAAACTACACACATGAATGACTGAATGAAGTACAATATACAGTAAACATGTTTATACATACATAAATGCATCATAGAAATTTGGTGTTTGTAAAGCTATATGATACCCATTAAAGTGGTTGTAAGGCAGCTTCTACTATACTATCCTACTATACTATACCACTACATAATAATAAACCAAACAAGTTAATAACTCGTTTTAGTTATAAATTTGTTTATTTAAATACTTACATTTATTCTTTTAACAGACATTTTTATCCAAAGAGACTTACAATGTTTTACATACAGTGAGCCAGCACTGAGTGTCTTACTCAAGGACACATCCAGTGACTGGCCTAGGATTTGAACCAGGAGCCATCACCATCCAAGCCTAATTCAGCCACCAGTTTAATTTGGTAATGTCCTGAATCTATATGTCTATAATTTTTTGTTGCAAATTGATAAAATTTTGTACTTTTATATTTGAGAAGGCAGTGTAATACAAATGAAATACATAGGCACTGCAGAGCTGGTATCACTCGGTCAGAGCTTTTGTTATACATTGTTCCAAATACATTTAAACAAATACAAAAAAGATAAAATGTTTATTTTAGTCAACTCCTTACATGAAGAACTGTGTGCTTCCAGTTTAATTATAACAACAATCCAACAAACCTCAGGAATTTCAGCTATCACCAAAACGGAAAAAAAACAATTGGAATTTGCCCCAAAATTGGTTTGTCTCCAGCCAGTAGCGAGGTCCGAACATAAGGGTGAGAGGTCGACGGGGGTCTTTCTGGACTGCCCTGGCGCCTGTCAGCTCAGACCTCAATTTGTCAAAAGCAAACAGCCAGCCCCCAACGGCTTCCTTCACAAACAAGGAGCTTAAACAGCAGCAGCAGCAACCCTGAGACCTGATGCCTGTGGCTATGGTCAAAATACACACACTAATTTAAAAGGGGATGCCCTCCATTGGCCAAGTACCCCACAGTCTGCATTTCATTATTCTGCAGTTTGGTGTAACATTGTATACATAACGCCAAACTCAAATGCTTAACTTCCTGACCCTGACTGTTAATTTAAAAAATAATAATATAGTGAATAGCATCTTTTGACGATGGGGTCAAGACATTTTATCTTAAGTGGATATACCATCCAAATTCGGATATGACATTTATTTTCTACAGTAGTGGTGGTGGAACATTGAAAAGTTCCTGTGACTATAAAAAATTGCTCCTAACACAGACAAAGCTAAATGCATTATGTTTAATACACTTTGAAGATGAACAACAATAAACAGCCATTACTTCTTTACATGAAGAACATAGGTATAAAAAAACACAGGGCTTTACTCCTTACACTGATTTTCTAAATTAAGGCCTAGTTAGACAGTGAGAGAGGTATATGAACACCTTCTCAAAAAAGTGACCTTGCATTATATATGTTTTTTAATTTAATTGGGTTTCGATATTTACCTTGGAAATCATCTGATGCATTTTCTGTTTCTTATAATTGTTAGTCAATGCAATTTGGTATGTCTACACAGGTGTACAAGACCCTATCATAAAATTT
The DNA here is from genome assembly GCA_025773905.1 of Chitala chitala. Classification (NCBI taxonomy): domain Eukaryota; kingdom Metazoa; phylum Chordata; class Actinopteri; order Osteoglossiformes; family Notopteridae; genus Chitala; species Chitala chitala. Next base: position 5,730 of record JABJVR010006814.1, read on the forward strand.
TGGACCATAGTCAACAAAGATAAAGTGTGTGTAGTGCCCTATCATAGACTCGATGTGCCACACTGCCCCTGAACCCGTTTCAGGAGCCAGTACACTTTTCTCCCTCTTTCTCTAGGACATGATTTCACCCAGCTGGAGGAAGACGGCGTTCAGAGTTCAGCTGGTGCAGACAGAGCTAAAGTAAACAGCCATGGTCATTCGACAGGCAGTTAGCAGGCCCTGGACAGATGATCGGGCCTGGGGTGGACCACACACGCAATCCCTCACAGACCACACAGGGGCCAGGCCTGAGGGCCCCTGCATGCAAACACGCCCACTCCGCGCTCCACTCTCCTGCAGTCACACGTTCCATGTAGCGTGTGGATGGAACACCACTGAGCACAGGGCAGCAAGGGCCAGCACTGATGTTTACAAGCATGTTTCAGTTCTGCTCTTGTAATCCCCTGTGATTTAGTTCTGCAGTTCTGCAAGCATTATTTCCCATGGTTTTAATGCAACAGCGTCAAAGCAGTAAACACATGGAATGAGAGATGCTAGCGGTTTCTCTTCCCATAATTCAGACAGATTCAAATAAACAGCTAAGACTAAGTGAATGAGCACGGTGCTCAATTTCAAAGTGGCATTTTGAGAAGTGGGCTTTGAATAAGAGAGTGGGAACATACTTTTAAATGCAAATGCAAATTCCATAGATAAGGGCTGTATTTAAAGTCTACACACAATCATCTGGAAATATGGGGATAACTTAACAGGAATGCTTTAAAAATACCTAGATCTGTTGTGGGCAAAATATATATTTTGAAAATAATTAAATGGTAAAATTAGGTAAAAAGGTTGACGATATGAGAGGCCTTTACAGAGAGCTGTTTTAGATAACTATTGATTTGTATAATAAATGTTAAATGAGCAATGCAACCCTGACTACAAAAAGCTTGGTAAGAAAGATACACTTTGAGTCTCCACTGTGATCTACTTGTTCGTCTTTCCCTTGGCTTATGCAAACAGCCACACACATCACCACATCCCACAAACACGCACGCCACCATAAACTCCCAAATTCTTACAGGACCCACCCTAAGCCTTGCCTTCACGCTGAGCGTATCTGGACACTGTCACACCGACCCGGGGGTCGGGTGAGCTAGTGATGCATTCGATTACAGCTGCTCTCACACCACCAGGCATGTCACAGGCAGGGCAGGAAGGTCAGCCCACTGCAGGTGAGAAGACAGCATTTACAAATGCTACTTCAGCACAGCATTATCATTGCATGTAGCACAAGTCTGCACCCATTAGCTTCGTCTGTATTTATTTTGATACTATCTCCTTAAAGCAAACAAAAGTGAAAACAAAAGTCCCACATTTATATTTCAACAACTTAATGTATTTCATGGCAATATTAGTCACAATTCTAGAGCAACTGACTGACTAGGAAGTAAAGGGCTTTCACTATCCTCTGTCCACTGAGTGATGCAATAACAGGTTTTCCCTGTACTGTCCCTTTTAGGCTTATTTCACTACCCTAGACAGCACTGAGTGGAGAAAGAAAAAGGATTTAATGTTTTTTCAGAAAGACAATTAGATGATTCAATGAACTAATGTATGGACTAAATGTAACCAAAAGATCCAGAATTCTTGTCAAGGCTGAGAAGGTCATGGGACAACAGTGAGCTGTGCCTGTCAGGTGCTGAGAAACTGCAACACAGAGCCAGGCCTTCCTCTACCTCACAGAAGGGGTGTCTCAGTCCCCTGTGGAGAAACATGAGGTCAAGCCCTGTGCAGGCAGGGAAACTGTGTTTCAAAAAAAAAAAAAAAGCCATGGGAACAACAGAGCCTACACCACCATTGCATGCATATCTATGTGCATAAGCAGGTGTGTATGCAAAGTTTGCACCCCAGCAACACATGCATACCTGCACTTACACTCAGTAAAAAGTCACAACAACAATTCCGGGGATACGTACCACTGAATGTGATGGGTTAGCATACTGTCCAGGGTGCCCCCTGTCTTGTGCCCTTAGCTCCCTGGAAAGGCTCCAGGCTGGACGTACAACTGAAAAAGGCCAGTCACAACATTCAGTAATGGGGACTCCGATCCACAGAAGGACACGCATTTTTTATAATGTCAAGAAGTTAAGCTGAAAATTGACAGAACAGCTAAACGTTATCCACTACACATATTCTGATTGACTAAGTCATATTAAACAGCTGTATTTAATCTTTGGGAAATCTGAGAATGCAAGTGATTTGATGCTGTTAAAAATTGTGTTTTATGATTTTGCAAAAAAGTAACAGTCAACCATTAAATGAAATTAAATGTATTAAATTAATAACAAACTTGCTGAACTGTGTCAGTCAAAATACACATTGGACTGTTGGAGGCCTAAAAACCTCCGTAGTCTTAATGTCACTGAAACAATAATTTTTCAAAACATTGTTTTCATTAAATTAAAAAGGTATTTAAAACAGTGATTTTCACATTATTAAATTTTAAACATTATTTCAAGTTACATTTTAAGCACATGTTCATATTTTGCTTATTAACGCTTGGCAAGAAGGAGTAAAAAAAAAAATCTGCAAGAAATAGTTTTTGTGAAAAAAGAAATCCCTATAACAGCATGAAGAGGGCTGTTATTTGGCAATGTATTCCATATGTAAAAATTAGTTAAAACAGACAAAACCATAAATGTTTATGAAAAACTCTGCTTGTTACACACAAAAATTATTAGCATATATATTTATACTAGTTTGTTATAGGCATTATCAGATATTATAATTATAATTATTATACACACATTTTATAAAGAGCATTAAAATTACAATCATAGAAAAAGAAGTGTAACATTTTAGATATTGTTCATTTCACTCATTTTATGTTCTTTGTTACATAAAAACTACAATTTTTTTGCAAAAATAAAATCTAATATAGAAAATCACATATATATGTATGTATAAAATTTCTGGATTAATTTACATCATATGGATATGGTGCTTATATCCCGAAGAACAGTATTCAGTATTATGATGATACATATTATGATATATATGATTATTTTAATCATATGATCATATATTAGTAATTTTATCATATATACATGATCAAATACTGAAGAACAGATGTCATTTTTAAACGTTAATGCATAAATTCAGAATTTTAATGCTGAAGCAAAACTGAATTATAAAAATTAAAACTATTTACTTACATTTTAAAAACTGAAAAAAGTCTACTACCTATATTGAAAGCATATCGTTTTATAGGCACAATGGACAGTGACTTGTGATTTAAACTTCACATCGATTGAGGCTAAATAACATTCCTAACTCCATTAATCCAACCTGCCAACTTTTGCAAATCGACAACAGAGGAAAATCTTAAATGCAAATTTGTTTTCACGAAAATGATGGGTTTATAGTTCCTAACCACACACGTGACAGGGGACAGACTGGGGGCGACCTGGGAAGAGGGCAAGTCAGGAAAATAAAAATAAGCTGCCTATTATTAACCGTGTATTTCAGTTCTCGCTTCAAAGTATAGTTTTCCTTCCAACTGTCCGAACACGTCCATGAATTTATATAAACAAAATATACTACATTATGACTGCATTTTCGCACCTGTTACAACCAAATACGTCGCCGTTTGCGTACCTATAATTAAATACATATAGCAAATACACTGCTTTTAAATAATGTATACCATAAGTATACACATACATAGTACCAAAAATCGGCATTTAAGTAATATGGTGCTACAAATGGTTAAGTTAGCAATGTAAATCATCTTGTTTTGTCTAATAGTGATTTATCGTGAAAAACGAATAATTCTTTTTCCAACGTCTAACATGCATATGGAAAACATTATATGTAAACCACTTGATGTCGCGGTTAGTGTCGAATTTGTCTAAAGCGGAAATATGGCAGTAACTTAGAGCGCATTATTAATGACATGCAGGAGACTGGGTCCACTTTATTATAGACACATACAATGCTGCATGTAGGACTTTAAAACAAAATTTTAAATACAATCAACCGGTTACTACTTATAAAGTTAAGGCTGGATTTGTGTGAATAAAAGATGATACTAGCGTTGATATTGTAGCGCAAAAAAATGCAAAAAAGGTTGAACTTTAGATATGTCGAACTTACGTCCTACTGGCATATACTGTATTTCTTCGAGAATTTCTTAAGACGGAATTCATAAAACCTAAGATAGTATTTCGTGATTCAGTCTTTAAACTGTTATTTACGTGACGGTTTTTAAACCATCATTAAATAAAGAGCGTCCTTCTTATTCATTTCCAAACTTCGTACACAGTTTAGATACCTTATGCCATGACATTTACCGTATGGAATGCCATTAATTATTTGCAGAAATACAAGCTAATTAAAATACTTTTTGGAGTTAACCCAGTTGGCTTGTGTAAAACGACTTAGTCTTCACTAATTCTTTTAAAAATGACACTTTTTCCATTTGTATCAATATAGGCCACCAGAAAAGATATACAGAGGTCAAGAAATACCAAATAAATGTTTAACATAATACAAAATAAATTTAAAAATTCATATATGTGAAACCAACAGAAAACTACTCTGTAATTGATGTTAACTAAAAATAAAAAAGTCAGAAAATTGCTGTACAGCTTGTTTCTTTGTTAATTTTAAATTAACAGCATAAATAGATGATATCAGATCAAATTAATATTATGAACATCATTTTGACAGCCTTAGGGAAAAAAAAAACATCTTCTGTGTTATAAGGGAGTTAAAGGGAAGGTCTCTAAGCCAGTGTGAGCTTTTGTACTGGCAGCAAAAACAGTAACCAGAGAAGGTCTCAGGAGGCCTTCTCTCAGGCTCTGCTCCTCATCATCATGCTCAGCTCAGACAGCAGGGAGCCCTTATCGGCTCCTGCCGTTCACAAATCAGCATGTCCATCGCAGGCCTGTGCTCACACCCAGGCAGCAGGAGGGGAGCAAATAAACACCACAGGGGGCCAGCGCTGCCCCAGACAACCCGTGGTCACTTTAGGGCTTTCGTTCACTTCTGCTTCACCTCTGACAGAGGGAGAGGGACGGAACAGAGCAAACATAGTCAGCCTCTGACTGTCGGATACTGCACACGTCAATAATGATGACGCACAACCTTCAAAAAATTACATTTCCTCTGAACGTGCCACAAGCAGCACACACACACACACACAGACACACACAGACACAGCGTGTAAGGACACCACAAGATCTCAAACTCCTCACAGTACAGCAGTCCTTAGTAAGCTGCCTTTGTAAGGAATCTTTCCGTTTCATTACTCAATCCATCAGGAGTCACAGTGCCTGTGACCCTCTGACTGTAAACCCATTTAAACTAAATAAAAGTGCAGTCTGAGAGCATGACTTACCATCAGTGACAGAGACCACCAAGTAAACACGCAAAGAGCTTTAGCACTAACAGCATATGACAGAAAGCTGAGTCTGCACTCAGACTATTTCCATTTTGTATAAATGTGTGTAGAAGAGAGTAGAGATAATCCAATTACTAAACAGTCTTAACTTTGGACCTCCAAAAATATAGCAGGTCAGTCTCCTCCTTCATGTTCTTTCTGGGGATATAGCTGAGTTTGACTGAAAATATGCATGTGTACAGTCACAGAAGCAATACGGGACATTAAAAAACAGACAGAGCAAGAGATGCACAAAAATATCACCCTGCACTCTGAGTCACAATGGATACTGGTGAAACTGAGTCTTGGGAACGACCCTGGATTTACGCATGTCATTTAGAAGAGAGTACTAATGTCTGTTTTATTGACGTACAATCTATAAACAATCTAAGTGCAAGAGACTCCAGTCTGGATGAGGATAAATACAATTAACCCCATGTTTTCAGACAGGGTCAGACATTTTCAGATTAAGACGTTGCCAGCGATGTAAAAATTCCTAAAATGGAAGGATTTCCTTTTAAAGTATTTACCTTCTTAAATTGCCTTGTAACAATCCCAAAACATGCCTTGGAAATAATGTGAACCTTAAAGAGAAATGCAAAGAAAATGTAGAGCGAAAATGTTTACATTTTTCCGTAGGATCATTGTTATTACATAATTTTTAAACAATTGGAAAATCAGTTTTGTTGGATGTAAGACAATGTTAACTAAATCCAGCAGCTCATATCAGCATTTTGATATTTATTTGTGTCAGAAAGATAAAAAATGCACTTCAGTGCAGTTCTCTTTGTCAGTTATACAAGATTGACAAAGGAGACTAAACAGTGGAATGGTAAACCCAGGGGCTGAATTTCTGAAGTAACTGCATTAACATTGGCTATTTACCCATAGTTATCTATAGCCAACATATCCAGCTCTGTTTTTCATTCATTCTGTCCTCACACCCCAAGTCCATCTCAGTACTGAGACACATCTTACCAGACAGTATCAAATTGCTCTCCACAGAACTGAGAAGGTAGACGTGAATCTTCGTAAAATTTACGGCGAGGCTCAAAGTCCCGTGTAGAGAACCGAGCTGCTCTGGACCAGCAGAAGCACATCAGCTGTCATGATGTAATGAGCTCAGCATCACTGTACAGTACCAAACATTCCAGTGCATTTACCTATTATGTATATTAAGTCAATCATCATCACCATCGCTGCTATCATCATTGTTTAGTTGGTACTTTCAGGCAATGTGACTTATCGCTTTGGCATGAATATATACACTGGGATATTAATGAAGTGGATTAGGCTGTGCTTCCCTCAAGCATACTACAGCAGGGGAGACTTTGGGAAACACAACCAGAAACTATTGCAAGTATATTTACGCATTCTTTAGCCATCATGCATATTCGGTTTCTTCAAACATACATGACGGCTGTACACAGCTCGAGAAAAACAGCAAAAGAGCTGTGTCTCACATGGATAAACTGGGCATATCGTTCCCAGTGTTGAAATATGTTGCCTGTACTGCATTTATACTGAAGCTTTGTTTCTGTTACAATACATGTTGTTTGGCAGTAATTATTTTGTTATATTAATGGCAGAAATATTTTTGACTCACAGGGTTCCTGTGTTATTACAAGAATCCGATAGTCATTTCAATTTTAAAATGTAACTTTTTCAAGATTATCATGAGGGATTAATTGATCTGAGGAACAAGGCAAGGTAATTTATTTAAAAACCATATTTAAAACACTGGTAGCAGACGAAAGTGCTGTACAATGGTAAGATACAGATAACCTATAAGTTTAAAATGAATGTATGTAAAATAAAACAAAACGACTGAAGGAAAAGTTTCAAAAGAATTTTTAATGGGCATTTTCAGACCATGAAACATAAATACAGTGTAATAAAATTTAAGGACTGCAACATACAGCCTCAACACCTTATAGGGAGGCAAAAATCAAGGAGAAACAGTAAATTTTTAAGCATAATTTTGAACTCATCTACTGGGAGGGAGAACCTAATGAAATGGGGCAGGCTGTTCCACTGTCTTGGGGCTATGACCAAAACACCATGATCACCTTGGGACTTCAGCCTGGACTGTGCAATGTTAAGGAATAACCACTTAGATGATCTAAGAGACCTGAATGTGTGATACTGACAAAGGAGGTGAACAGTATAACCCTGGACTAGCCCATGTATCGCCAAGGAGTGCCTAGTTCAGCCAGGGACTGATCACTGCCAAGTGCTTCACAGAAAGCCACAGAAGATCCTTTCTTCCATACATCCATCCATTCATTCACTTTACCTTTTCTATCCTGCTTATCTAATTCAGGGTCATGGTTCTTTTCTTTCAGTGGCTTTTAAACTTTATAACTCTTTTCCCTCCTGTAAAGGGGACTGAAACTGGACTATATCTGCACATTTATTGTTTCATATCACTATTCATACACATAAATTTATAGATTCATATATATTTACTGTATTATTATTGTTATATTACTTTATTATATTGGTGTGGCTCTTTATTTGCTTTCGTGTCAAGTGGAGTGCAGTTGTAACAAGGTAAAACAATTTCCCCCAGGGATTAATAAAGTTCTTTCAATTGAATTGAATTGAATTGAAAAAATAAATTTTAAAGTCTTAAAATCAGTCCTGTATTTAACAGGTAGCCAGTGCAAGGAGGTTAAAATGTGAGATATATGGTCCCCTTTTCTGTTGGTGGCCAGCTGCAAGCATGAAAGAGATGACTGACTGACACCACTATACAATGCGTTACAATAGTCCAGTCTAGATGAAATGACAGAATTGGGTTACTACTTCCAGATCTCTAAAAGAAAGAAAGGATTTAAGTTTGATTAAGTTTGACTGATCTGGGAGAACAGCATGACCAATTGTGTCAAAGGCCGCACTTGGGTCCAAAGGAACAGGGACAGTACAGTTACCAGAGTCAACAGCTAACTAAAGATCATTAGACACTCTGAGAAGAGCCAACTCAGTATTGTAATGTTCTCTGAAGCCTAAAATTTATCCAGAATATTGCGTCCCATTAAATAAGAAGGAAATTTAGAGTACAGATTTTGCCAAAACTTTAAATAAAACTTCATAATAATGTGTTGTAACTTTTGCAATAGCCTTCTTAAAACATATAGTTCAAAATGTGTTTTGCATCTAGCTGAGAGAATGACATTTATCCTGCCATATACTATCTACACATTATTATAGAAAAACAATACTGAGCAAAAAGAATGAAAATAATGCAACTGTTTGTATGCATTTTAAAACTAGTGACATTTGGCATTGTGACACCTAGTTGATTTGATATCCATTGTTTTCATTGGATTATGACATTTCAATCTTCAAATCTATCACAATTTCATGGAAAAAATTTATAAAATTCTTCAATAAAATTTTGCCACAAACTATGAATGGTTCATCATTTTGCCCACTATTCACCTACTAGTGTATTATTTACAGTAATTCTGTATTGCTACCACTTCATTTTAAATCATTGGTGGAGACATAGATCAGCAAAAATAAAAAGGCAGGTAAATTTAGTGCAGTAAAATTATGAAATACACTTTCCTCTTTTTCCATCTGCTTGAATTTAATCTCAACAACAGACCAACAAAACCCAATGGTGGAATCCTCAGATCTATTAAAATTCATCATCTGCCTTTTCTTGCAGTAGGTAAGTACAGTGGTAAGTATATAGGCACATGGGTAAGTGGACAGACAAACAGCCTTGCAGATGCTGTAGTACTGGAACACTGCTTCACAACAGTAGCCAGGCTGCCAGGCTATCTCCATGTATTGCTCATGGTTTGTACCACAATGCACGAGGTGATCTTCTGGCCTCATTCATACATGGTTAATAAAAACTGCCTGTGACCTACAGCACATGTTTTTCCCTGCTGGGACAATAAATCAGACTTTCAGTTCCCCCCAGAATGCTCTAACACTATGGAGTTGACAGTGTTAGTGTTATTATCGGCCCCTCATTAAACCCAGGCCACAAATTTCCCATATTTCTTGTAGTCACATTAATTTAAATTAATTGTACTCTATAACCTTCAAAATGTAATTGGAATATGCTGTATGTAATTGCCCTGTTTTACTTACATATATGGTCTGCGAGTGCATTTTTATCTAAAGAAGTGAAAGGAGAATAGAAAATTAGATGTGGCAATTTGTTACTGTGGTAAATAAAGTGAAAAATTACAATTTTCTTTCGTGTGACATGAATTAGTACGAGAAAGCGAGACAAACTGTATGTTCAATAAAATAAAAAGTAAAATACCACTAAACAAGTTGTCTTTAGCTTGGTGATGTTTCATGTTCGAAGCAAGTCCAGTTATTGCTCAAATTACAATTATATGCATGGATGTCTCAAAATTAATTCAATTTTACTCCTGTAACACAATCTCATAAGCAAAACCTGTGAAAAGGAATGTTTAGCAGGCTTGTGCATTTTCTCCTCCAGAGAGGTTTCTGTGACCAAAGGTTTATTACATGATTTATTGTCTTCATTCGAACACCCTGCCTTTATCTAAGCGGCTCTTAGAAACACAGACAAACAACATGCCTTACCAGTTCTGCCTTTATTTAGGGAGTACAAAGGGACACAGAATGGGCTGCCATTAACTGGGGTTTCACCAGGGAATCCTCACAAACCTGAATCAGGACAATCTCAAGAAAGGTGGCATAAAGAAATGTAGGAAGAATTAGAGAGGGCAGTGAAATAAAAATTAAACAACATTTAAAACACAGCATTTATGAATCGGTTTAGAAAAAAGAACAGAGACGCTTCCTTTTCGAAAACTCTGGTGTTTTCCCTCCTCTTCCTCCGTTAAGTCTCTGAGGGGTCATTCTGAGCCAGCCCAATGTGGGAAGTGACGGCGAGCCTCTCGAAGGCTCCTACACAGCTTCTGCGCTCGATCTTCGCTCATGCGAACCTCCCCGGTCCCACCCGGTACCACGTGGTCCCTCGTGGTCTGCATGCGTAAAGACTGCATGCTGATCCTCTGAGTCGGCAGGCCCTGTCAAGCGAGGCCAAACAAAACAGTTTTTTTCTTTTTCCACAGCACTTTTTTAGCAATGCACCCTCAAAAGGCTCTTCCTGGCACATTCTCATGGAGATCCAGAGCTCCAGGAGGAAGGCCGAGTAGAACCAGGACCAAGGCTGCCTGAAAGAGCAAACAGCTGGGAGACCAACACAGACCTGCTGGGGCTCTACCAGAGACAAAGCCTCAAAGGAAGGAAGAACAAGAACCGGGGACGCTCTCTGCTCCGTCTCATCATCGTCTTATCCCTGTTAGTACAGCCCACAGGAAAAGCCCAGCAAGTCCTAACTGGTTATTAGTTTATCTGTGGGCTCTAACAGAGCTTTGTGAGGATTCTCAGGAGGACAGTCTGAGGAAGCTGAGGATGATAAAAATAGGCCCCACGGGTTCATTAAACTTCTTCATCTTGCATATCGAACCACTCCGTTTTTTACTTAATTATTGAGGGAAAAAACTTTAAGGAATTTATTAATTAAACAAACAAACAATTACACCAAAAAGAGATAAAGAAAACGTTTCAACACAATTGACATGGGATGAGTCTCCAACACCAGGGTTCAGTAACATTGTTGTAGGACACGTGCTTTTAAACATTTATCTGCAGTTTTCATGTGTGCTGAAATAGAAAAAAATAAAGACAAATTTAGGAAAGACGTAAAGCTCTGAAAAGACACCTTAGTGTCTACACAGAACTTTCAAAATGCAAAGGATAAAGGGCGGACTGCCTCAGAGCAAAACCTTAATATTTGCAAACATTTTTTATAAAGCAATGCTCAAATAAATTTTGAAAACTCTTGACTATTTATTGATTTTTAAAGGATTGTCTTGAGAGACACAGCACTGACTCGTTACAGCTTACAGAAGCCCTTTCTGCATCCAGCTGCAGTGTAAAGTTTGGGCTTGTGGTGTTACCGCTGAAGACATACTTTATGACTGTATAAAATTGCACTGTCTGACCCAACAGTCATGCCAAGAGATGCAACCTCAGCACTTGTGAGAGGAGTGACAGTTCCAGGAAAAGATATCCAGTAGAACTGCTGCTCGAAGTCTAAGTTCAACATTACGCTTCTTCCAGGTGCATCAACATCCCTGTGTCAACATAATGCGTGAATTGCACTGGTGCCAGTACAGACAAATTTCCCAGAAAGTCCTACAAAGAAAAAACACTTTAACTGTCAGGATTTATCCTGTACAAATGAGGACTAACAAGCTGTTTGCAAGCAAAACGATGCCATATGATACATTTTCACATTGCTGTGATGCACAATTCCTACACGCAGTAAATAACTAAGACAGGCCCTCTGAATAATATACAATACATATACAATATACAATACCTAAAAAATACAAGGATAAGAAAAGAATTAATACAAAAACTACCAATAAATCATTACACATTTTGAAAAATTAGAACCATTCTTTCTCTTGTGCAAACACCTGCTCCTTGTCCCTGTTGCTAACAACTGTTTTTTTGTTACCATGGAAGCAGCATGTGTTGAATCTGCAACTCTGTTCCTTGAAGACTTCTGAATTCATTAGGCAGAGAGGGGCAGTCTTCTATCTGGGGGCGCAGAAGGATCAACCAGTGCCAAGACAGACAGCAGCTGCTTCAGTAAAGGCTCTTGTCAAAACTTGGACTCTGCAGCTCAATAAAGACACTCCTCCGGGGAAAACACACAGCTGGACAGAGGAAAGAATCTGGCCCTACGCCTGCTCCCACTCTCTCTCTCTCTCTCTCTCTCTCTCTCTCTCTCTCTCAAACACACACACAAACACACACACACACAGAATCTCATACACACACATGCACACACACCGAATCAAAGTGAAGGAATGTGGCAGAATCATTATTTCAGTTAGGAGTTAATATATAAATAAAGGAAGCTGGTGGCAGGTCTAAACTAATTACAGCAATGTGGTTAAAGTGGTTTTCAGCTTCAGTAAATCGACACAGTTCACCTGTATTGTCAGCTGCTTTCAGGTATAAGGTAAGCATACAGGCGAAGCTTTTTTGACAGTAAAGTAGGGGGAAGTGGCTGTGATGAAAATTATTTAATTCAGTTTTTTTCTCCCCCGCTGAGTCCACAGGAAATTTACTGTGGCATAACCGCCCACACAAGTCTGATTTAGCTAATTTACGTGAATGAGCTTCAAATGTTTGACTCACGTGCCTTCCTGGTTATAAATAAGATTATGAATTTCACTGTAAACTAATGCCCAAGATTTGTGGTCAAACGGTTTCAAGAAGTATTTTAAACAAATATCACCCCTTATAATATAAACCACATTCACGTCAGCAAGGAGTTTCAATCAGCAAAGAAAAAGTTTTCACTGGCTGACAGATTTTATTGCTAAAATAAAGCAGTACCCTGAGGACATACAATAACAGAACAACGCTTACCCTCATCAAGCTTGAATTGAAAAGAAATTTGTTTTTCATTGTAAAATTGTAATCTTCCAGATCTGGACAGAGAATTATTTTTTAATGCAACAGAAATGAACCATATAATTTGTGCCTCTTTGTTAAAAAATGAAAACTACATACAGGCTGTACACAGAATGTTTAATAGCAACAGAAGGTGAGGGAGACGGGTGTGTCCCTGTTGCCTCGTGCTACACCGATTTCGTACTCCTCCATAACCCACCCACTGACAACTAGCACTGCCACTGTCTGGCAGCACTCTAGCCGCAACTGCAAACACATTCCAAGCTAAAAAAAAAAAAAACTCCCCAAGTCAACTCCATAACGGGTGCCAAAACCATAAGTGTGCACTGTCAGAAACAATCAGGAAAAATCAGCTACATGAAAGAAATGTAATAGGGGCCGAGTTTTTTTGGGGGGGACGGGGGCAGAGAATGACAGGCGATTTGTGTATGGGAGTCGGGGTGAGGTGATTGGTCCTTAATCATGTAGCACGAGAGTCCATGAATTCTATGAATGTGAGAGGAGCTTAAGAGCTGCACTCCTGTCCTTATCCTGTTGCTTTTGACGCCTGCCACAGGTGATTCAGAAGAACTCCATTCACACAGAGTCAGCCTGTTACAACTTCATCTGGCAAACAATCACACAACCCATAGACAAACACACACACACACAACAATTCAAAGCAATGCATATTTTCTAAAGGAATAATTAACAATATATTCACATTGTTCATTTAAAAATTATACAAATGTATAAAGGAAAAAAAAAGAGAAAAACCAGAGGTGTGTGATGCATATGTTTGTAAGTAAACAAACTATACATGACTTTAAAAAAGCAAATACAAAAACATGACTACTTTCCATATCCAAGTTGTTAAAGAACACAGTATGTTCCTCTGACCTTCTAAGTCACTGCCTTAGAAGGCCACTGCAGGTTCTCCACCAAGCAGGAACTTCTTCTAGTACAAGGAAAAGGTGCTGCGATATCAGCTGCCCAGCATGCCTGGGAGAAGAAGACACATCTCACTAAACAATAATACATACCTTCATCCATGTGTTCAGCAGGACCATTCTGATTGATCTCACTTGTCCTCAACAACAGCTGCTTGCACTTCCCTGAAACCATGCATATTGCTCAGTACAAATACCTAAATTTCGCATTCAAAATTGTGGCAAATTGTTATACAGTACAGGATGTAAGAGAGATGTACCTACAATGCAAATAGAACTAATATATATTTTTAAAAAGCCCAGTGTTTATTGGAACTGGACAGCTGCACATTTCTTCCATCAGTAAGCAACTGCCTAAAGCCATAAAAGTGAAATGTTACAATGTGAAAATAAACAGCACAGAAGGTACGATCAGCAGCACACCGTTCAGAAAACGCAGAACCTTAATCACAAAGGGGTCAGCCTGTAACTGTAATTTAGCTTGACTGTCGCATGATTATGCTCAGGGAGCATTTTGCGTTCTGTAAAACAGATGTTCACTTGTTAAAAGAGCACCGAAAATAACTACAAGGTGCATGTTTCTGTACATATTTCCCAGCAAAAGGTTTAATCAGAAACACAAAGAGGATTATTTACATGCTACGTTCACTTGAGTGACAGGTGCAGAATTTAACTCGTGGCACAGGTGACTAGATGAGCAGATGACAGACGCCGCTCTTGTTTGCCAGCAGGTAGGCTGTACGGGTCCCACAGAACACCGACTGAGATAGCGTGAGCGCACAAGCAACATGTGTGTCGCACATGTCAAAGCCTCCATTTTTGTAAACATTTATTCCTGGTGTGAAGCACTCTTGATCTTTGCCTGATGTTTATTTCCCACCATTTTCAGATTTCATATGACTTTTATTCATCTTAAGTGAAGCTCAAAAGTAAAAGGGAAGAATTTCTTTTTGGTAGGGTAGCATGAAGACAAGCAAAGTACCATGGGAGGTCTGTAATCAAATACCAGTAAATAATAAAATAAAATAAATGCTACCCTAAGCCCTTCAAATGATGTAGTCTCTCAGTAAGAGTCAATTAAGGCTAGTGTACAACATTGCCTGTTGATTTGCTTTGACGCTGTAAAATGAGAAGAGTTTTATTTCATCCATGAGAAGAAACAATTTCCTTGTTCTTATTTATAGCACGTGAAACACCAAGACCAAAATGTGATCTACTCTTCCACCCCTCCAAACCTTCTTTGCTTCACCAAAGAACTGAAGACTGTGCACATTCATGTTATTGCGCTGAAATACACAAGCCTGCACAAAAAAAAAAAAGCAAAACCAGCAGCACTAAATGTGCACGACCTACAGGGAGACAGAGGCAGAAGATGGGAGAGGACAGCGTCCATTTGGCAGGCCAAACCGTGAATATAGAGGGGGCGCTGACACTGGTATTCTGCTCCACCCAGGGCAGTTGGTCCATTGAGAGAAGCCACAGAAGCGGGGCCAGGCCAAGAGGACGCCTCCGCAGTGCCCATGGAGAGCGAAGCCGCAGACGCAGCTGCGCTCCCAGCAGCCTCAACTCCACTGTCACACCGACTGTGACGGAGGTGTACAATCAGGGAATGGCCAGAGCCATGTTTATTCCAGCTGACCAGTCAGCCTCCCAGCATGCCCTAATTCCTTAAACTGGCCTTTATTTGTGTTCAGTAGAAGCACACAAGCAGTTTCTTACTCATCCTCTGTAGTTCACATGCTGCTTAAGCCATCCACTCCGTGTCTGTGATATGTTAAGTTTTGCTAAGTAACTGAGATAGTATGATAGTGTATATATATTGAAACGACATGCATGCAAATTCGTCCAGAGCAGTCTGAGTAGCTCTGGTGTTTTCCAATACGTAGGATCAAAACGTAAGCTGTGCTTCACTTCAGCCATTTGAAATTGACCATAAACTACCAACTATCAATTCTGTCCATCCAGATGGCCCTGGTCAGTAACTATAAACAGCACTTTTGTGTCCCATGTGTGCGGTGGGACCATAGGAAAAAAACTAAACACCGTGGAAAGAGAAAAGAGCCACAGAAAATACAAATTTTCCATGTGAAGCTGCCTCATAACCTTTCAAATTCAGATCAAACACCAATTCAAAGCAGCTGAGGAACAACAGCAAAAACATAAACTCTCAGAACAGATTGTTGCATCACAGAGTGCCAACACTGTGATCCCGTCGCAGTCTTATAAATGACTACGAATGGGTACAGGCACTGGGGAATTCAGCATCACAGCTGTCAACCCCCTAAGCAACACTTACGCCAGTGGAGTGAAACTCATGGCCCTTTTAAAGTCCACCAAAAACTATAAAAGAAACACATCAGTAAAGAACCAAGTCTTCCTTACGTAAACATTGAGTGGGTGGCAGTCTCTCGGCCTTTTCTGATAGCCAGTTGAGGCGGTGATGAATTTGTGGAGTTATCTCATTTTCCACTGTTTTAATTAGACGCTGGGTTCCGTGAGGCCTAACAGCTGTGTTCTTTGTACTGACTCCTGTAGCCTGACAAGGAAAAATTTCATCCCAAGCCTTTGCCAAGCTTTTAGCCTGACCTGAGTGAATGGAACTTCTGGGTTCCATAAACTGTGGTTTCCAGGCAGATTTTGCATTTTCATTTTCCCCTCTTTTATTTATGGCAAGCTGCACTTTTATGCATCTGCTACAGCATGTAAAATTAGCAGGGGGGCAATCAAGCCATTTCTTATTATACTGTGTTGCAAGACAGCAGTTAATGACAAGCTTTGTGAAAGGTAACAGTGTAATTAACCCACCATTTGTCAGGATAAAAAATACAGTCACCACATCACATTTAACCAGTATCAGTCTCAAAAGGAAATGTTAAGAACATTAAATATTTCTCAGTTTCTGCCTCTTTTGTAAAATAAAACAGCAGCTCTGATTACACGTTAATTCAGCTGTGCATTTTGCTTATGATAAAAAATCCGTATTTTGTAAACTACCCGTACATATTATAAGAAATCTACATTCGCTGTAAGTAAAAACTTATATGACTAAAATTTGACTGAAAGTATTGAAAACCGTAAGTTACACCTACAAAATTTATTTCAGATCGATTAAATTAAAAAATAACCAAAACAGTTATTCTGATAAATTTACAGTAATCATGCCACAACTCAACACTTGATTAGACTGAACCAGCAACACCTGAGTATCGCCTCCGTTCTGTGTGAGGTATTTCCTGCTACCTATGTAGTGAGCAGTCTGGGCCAATCCGTCTTTAGTCCCACAGTCCAACATGTGACTGCCTCTTCAGCCCTCGTCCCCAATCCATCCCTGCCTTTCCTCTGTTTCTGTTTTCTTGTCGGACTGGTTCTCCTGGTTTAGCGATGTACCACCTCTGTAGCAATAAACCTTGTTTCTCTGCGTTTGGATCCCATCGTTTTCTATTGTTACATTTACACAGAACCTTCATCCACATCTGGTTTATGGCAAAGCAGTCCAAAAGAATTGACTACACAAAATTTAATTTTTGTGATGAAAATTCAGTAAAAAAAAAAAAAAAAAACTAAGCCTTCACATTAAGGCTACATTTTATTCTCTAAGCACTTCGGCTAAGAAATGGATTTTGAACGACTGAATTATGTACTACATTTCAGCTTTGTGCCAAAGTTGTTTTTCTTTTTTTATAATTAATGGGAGCACGAACCACATTTTGTACCATGAATCACAGAATTTACAAGAATTTACCTATAATTAACCCATAAACAGCGCGCACAATTTATAAACAAATGAGTTACAAGCACGATCGGTTTATACGCATGTTGCCTGTCCAGTCCAGTTTCAGTTCAGTCCTTTAACATCTCTGTTAGCAGAATTTGTAAGCACCAGTGATACCATTTATGAGCGCGCATTTTTGGTCCTTGGACGTCATGCAGCTTATCCGTCTTGACTTATAAAATAAGGATGTCGGAAGCCAATACTAAGTCGACCTTATACAACGTATCGACCATCGGGGCTTATAAACTTGCATGTTTGTTTTACTACTGTATAATGCTAAAGAATGATGTCAAATAGACGCATGACACTCTCCTTTGATTAACTTGTCGATGTTACGAGACTGAAAAAAGTCGGATCTGAATTACTAAAGAGTTGCGTTCATCCAAAGGTATAATCATACTTATTTCAAACAGCACGATAAATCGTTAGTCTTTGTCCTGTCAATTAATTGAATTATTTTTAATCTATATTTTTAACATTAATAAGCAGACTGTTGTTAGGAAGAGAAATGCGTTTTCCAGTAGATTTAGCCTATAAATGTTAAGACGTCAGCCACCGTAGGTATTGTAATGATATTCATCAAACAGTGCTAGAATACATGATTGTTAATGGATACCGGTCACCTAAGGTTATAAGCACGCTGCTGTTGTAAGAAGGATCATTGTCGGTCTCGGGGACGTGCATATAATCGTGCACCGAATATATATCAGTATATTTTTTATTGTAGTTACCATTTTAATTACATGTTCAGAAGAAATAAACTTGATTAGAGACACACTACATCCAATGGAATACAAACATGAACTGTAACTTAAAAAGCTATGCATCTATGCATCATTATTTACTGTATATACAGTGCTTTCCAAAGCTGGTCAGACAGACAGTAATTTTAACAGTACTGCATACTCACACAATAAAAAATGTTTAAATGCTTGACTGAAAAACCTAAAAGTGAAAACTGAAGATTTTGTGACAGTGATGTGGTCCAAATAACTAGACAGTTGGATAGCACAGACTGGTCACCTCCAGCACTGGAGACCATAGCAACTGCTTTCTGTAGATTGTACCTGTAACTTCAGACGGTTTGCACGAATCTTCCAGCAAAGGAAGAAAATTATACGAGTCACCACGTAATGCTGGCTGCTTCACGCAAAAAAGACTAAATTGTTTCCATCAAAAGCCGCGTTCTATGTATTCAGAATCGTTCCTCCACTGTGACATAAACGTCAGAGAAAGACAAATTATACTCATGGAAATGGACTGTTTGATCATAAATCTGGAAATAAACGCTAGAAACAATATAAACGCACTTATATGTTCACTTTGAAAGTCACAATGCAACATTAAACACGCACGCGTACATCTTAAAAAGCCATCAGCATTTACACCAGGTTTGACTGGTCTTGCTATGCTGTGTTGTGGTATCTCCAGAACAGCTTTTAATCAGCATGTTTATTAAAAAGGAAAAACAAAAATCGATGACAACATAAAACACAAACACACTTCATCAACAAAAACATTAACGATAAAAGCGACTGAACGGATATTACACGGTATTCACCACAGTATTCAGTATAATGCAACCCAAATCACTGCTATCATAAGCTGCAGTGTGTCAGTCCATGAAAAGGAGACAGTTTTTGGGGAAGAGCACGAAGGTCTGGAAGGACTGACAACACTGGAGGTCCCACCACCTTGCTGACACAGCTGTACAAACTCACTTTCTCTCCCCTTCTCTCTCTCTCACACACACACACACACACACACACACACTCCACTTGACTCCTTTCAATGCATCAGGTGACTCTTCTTCTCAGGTGTGCTTGATGCTCCTATCTGCCCTCCAGTAATAAACACCCCCCCCTTCCCTTCCAGTTTGGTGGGACTCTTTCTGGCACTTCACCTTCTGGCTGAGGGGACCAGTGGCAAAATTAAACAAGAAGAGGTCATTACATTATTAATTACTTCAAAAGACATGTTTGTCAGAGACAGTAATTATGCTCAGAAAATGAAAGAGTATTTTAAAAAGAAAAATCTTCTTGCCAAACAAAGTAAAGAATCTTGTTACTTTTAAGACTTAATAAGGATCAAAACAAAATGATTACCTAAGTAAATAAAAGGTAGAAATTGTTTAAATTACTAGTAGAATGTCTTTGAGGTGATGCATACACACCCCTCATCCCACATTTTACGTATAAAAAAAATTGTGAAAGGTTAAAATCTGACATTTTAATTTACTTTTGTGTAGTTTGGCTATAAAAGCCATACTCCTTCATGTTGGATCATGTGTGTTTTGTTTTCCTGATGATTCAGTGCAGAAAAAATGCACAAAAACTGTTTTGACTGCATTCTGTGATTACTAGTGTTTGGTACCTGTTTCTGCTGTAATATATATTTTGCTTTTATGTTCAGCAATGCACTTGTACAAACATCTGCTGCATCCATTTTGTGTCAATACACAGACAGGTTTCCTCTGCTGCTGTATGTTTCTTTGCTGTTCCTCCTCTTCATACATTCTCTCTCATTAACGTTCGGTGCACTTTCTAAGTTTGTAAATTAATCTTACTGCACTCTAATTGAACAGGTGAATAAAATCTGGTGCTTATTGTAATACTAATCTTCATTAAAGGCAATTAATAAGCAAATGGAGAAATAAAATACAATACATTATGTAATTTCGTAACTGCAAAATGACCACTGTTCAGCTTCTTTTCCTGTCGTCAATAGTATAAATTTCATTTTTATACACATTGTGTCAATATTACAGAATCTTTAGTGCCATCAATTCAAAGTTGTAAAGCAGCTTTTGTGTCTTACTGTTATATTTCAGTACAAATTTCTTTTTCCTTTTTAATGATGACTTATTCACTATTATCATTACTGTGACACACACTTTTCCACTGCGTGTGCATGCGCATACACACAGACATATGCACACAAAAACACATTCTACTGCCACAACTATAATCTGTATGCAAAAATCCAGGAAAATAAAGGGTCAAACAGTACAGCTTTATAAACACATGAGGAAATCAGAGACATTTTGGATGTTGATTAATAGAAAATAAATCCTGGGCAAAAGACTTGACCAATTTGTCTAAATGCATTACATCAAGGCTCAGCGCAAAAGAACTCCTCTCATTTTCAGCTGTTGTCAAAGCTCAGATTTCAGGCTCACAGCCACATGTGAGTTACCCCACACTGCGGCGGGATTGCTCGCAAAGCCCCACACGTAACCGCCGCCCGCTGTCAGATTCCAGCACACGGCATTGTGAAGCCTTCTCTAATGGCTATCCAACACACACAGCCTTACCATACAAACTGAATTAAAACTTGCGTATCACACCATCTGCAAATGAAAGCCGCTTAAAAAGTAAGGATCAGGACTTTTGGACGTATGAGCTCAGACAATAATTAGATCTGTCCATTTTCGTTCAACAGTAGGCTGCTAAGAATCCAGCACAGCTAACGCTGTCTACCTCCACACCACAATACTCCCATTTCCCCTGCAGAACTTTTATTTTAATGAGCTACCAGTTCATTGACGTGACACACTTTTGAACAGTGTGGTCTTCACTGCCGGGCACTTGGCATTGATGTGCACAAGACACTCAAGCCCCCTGCCAAGCCGAACATGTATATGAAACGGCTTGTTTACGTGTTTACGTATCTTCCACATGGCTTTGTTCTAATTATTGCCGCTCCAGCTGTTCCATTGCCACAGTCATCTCCCTGCTTCAAAAGAGAAGCAGTTTAAAATAAGCCTATTTAGAACT
This sequence comes from Chitala chitala, assembly GCA_025773905.1. Taxonomy (NCBI): domain Eukaryota; kingdom Metazoa; phylum Chordata; class Actinopteri; order Osteoglossiformes; family Notopteridae; genus Chitala; species Chitala chitala. The sequence continues at coordinate 27,129 of JABJVR010006814.1, forward strand.
AAATAGCAGGCCACCATCTTAAACATGAAGCCCCGCAATTTGTGCTAGTTATAATTTAGTACAGCACATATTAAAAAAGAGTGCTTGCTGGTTTAAATACATATTTTACCAACCTAACGAAGTGAAGACACAACTAAATGTTGTCTGATTAAGTGCCTCTTTCGCTCATGGTAGGATGAAAACTACATACCAACAGCTGTGACTCAAAGTAATGTCTGTAATTTTGTGTCTTATTCTTTCCATCTACACTCACCAACATGGCTGTTGTCAACATATCCATCCAAGATCATTTCTGCATACATGAAAGACCTGAAATATATGATGATCAAAATTAATTACTAACAACAATGACCAAGATAATAACAACATACTTGTCACCCAAATACGTTTCCATGTATGCCGCAACTGTTCAGTAAGTCCTAAAACTCAGATTTACATGCAGATGTTTCACGATAGAATTCAACAGCCTTCTCAAAGAAGAAAAGGAGTTCATGCAGAAATAGAATCCATGCTGTACAACACTGCACACTTCTATTTTAAACACAAACAACACAACAACACATTCATGCTGTATATAAACACACACATGCCGTCAACCCCAAAACTGAAAGTTAAGTGAGGAATATCAGGTCTCTGTTACAACTAAGGAATGATAGAAAACAGGATTATCTTATTCTCTTTGAAACTCCATATGTAAGCTGTTTTCAAACTGTACTTTTTACATACTCATGTAGTTCCCGTTTGTTTCAGAAAATGGGTTGGTTTATTTTCCCTAACTAAACAAACCAGTCAGTCCTTACATCACCTATTGCAGACAGTCCTGGTTTCTACAGAAATGAGGAGACACCAGTCTATTCTTGGAAGTGGACTTCTGTGATTTAAAAAAGATATCACCAACCATGTGGCTCGCCCTTCCAAATGAGCTGTTCTGTTTGGCCCATTTCAGAGTGTGTCAAAGTGTCCAATCTGAGCTGCACTCCAGCATAAACCCACAATCCTCAGTGAACACCTTAGCAAACTCAAAGGTGATCTGCGGTGCCCTGATAAACACACACATGAGACAATGTACATCAGTGGACTGATACAGGAAAGACAGTGATTGCCAGAGCCTCTGTGCTGTATGTCCAAGTCATGCAGAAGAATACTGAGCTGCCTACCAAGTAATTCAACTTTCAAGCACTTCATTTTGTATGCTAATATTAATGCAAATAACGTCCCTCCAAGCACTGCTGTCTCAGGACATGGTCAATAATTCAGGTTAAAATTGGGATTTGTTCCTCTATTACTGCTTTTATTTGATACTGATCTTATGAGTCTGTTTGTAAATGTATGTCAACATTATTATTATTAATAATAATAATAATAATAATAATAATAATAATAATGTATACATCTGGTGGACTTTGAAAGATCTATTTAATGTGCAAGATACATTGTAACATTTTTCTAACAATTCTTTGCCACAGTATGCACTTTCTATAGTAATTCAGTGGGTACTCAACAAGTATTACTTAATAATACAAAAGACCATCAAACACACATTTTTAAAATATGGAATTAAATTTTTTGCATTACTAAATCTTACTTTCAAATTCCACATATTGTCATTTGTACACAATGTTAAGTGTTTTTAAATATAATTATGAATGCCTTCATTACCTGTAGTTTATGTACTGCAGTTTGCTTTACAGCTAAAAGATGCAATGTACAATTTGTCTTTATTTAAACAAAGTGACAATATCATAACTGAAGAAGTCATGTTCTTAAATGTAAAATTGCTTAATTTTGCATATTACCTCATTAAACCTTTCTTACAAATTAAAATCATCCAGATACAATTTTCTCAGTGTTGAAAAATGAAGACAGCACACTAATATTCTTGCTTCCAAAATACCCATAACATAAATTCTGTGTGTGTGTGCGTGTGCATGCGTGTGTGCGTGTGTGCGTTTGTGTGTGTGCGTGTGCGTGTGTGCGTGCATGCGTGTGTGTGTGTGTGCGTGTGTGTGTGTGTGCGTGTGTGCATGCGCGTGCGCGTGTGTGCGTGTTTGTGATAGAGACAGAGAGAGAGAGACTCACGCACAAACATCTGTTACTTGATTAATTTCAAAAACAAATTACCCACAGGACAAAATGAATTTAAGCTTTTAAAACATCCTTTTCTTCCAATACATGAATCAATATCAAATAGCTGTTTATCAGGTCCATCAGCCTGCTCTCCTCGGGCAGAACTCTGGTGTTTCCATCAGAGTTCTGCTATTGTTTCACAGCACTTTGTTGTGTGTCATGTTTACACTGGATCATCTGAGTCTAATTTAGCACAACTCAAACGTGAGCAAGAATTCGGACATTTCATTTTACCGCTGTCGTTCATTATTAGCTTTGCTTACCGAAAAAATATGTTATATTCATCAAATCCAGCAGGCTGAAAGATAACTATCAATTTCTTGATTTAGTATTGATCCAATTAATAATTAGCCTTGCTTTTCTGTTCAAGAAAAATATCAAGTGTAATCATGCTCTAACATTCCAAAATGCTTAGTGATCTCTGGAGTGCCAGAGGGGCTGATATAGGTTGGGCTGATACATTGAACAGCAAGACCGTTATTACATGTAGTGTGTATCAAAGCAATTTATTTTATTTAAAAGGAAATGCAAATAAATTAGAAGCAATACTCATTTTTATTTATTTACTTTTTAATGGAGTGTGTATAGTGACATTGACAGGCTGATTCAGACACTGAAGAGAACAGGCTGGCTGTTATATTAAGGATGCTTTTCAGTTGCACATCCTGGGAAATATTAGCTATAGGCCTGATGTTAGCAACCAACTGTCTGACACAAAAAAAGAACTACAGCATGGAACTGAAATGTAAATAAAAGACCGGTTTTAAAAACTATACATTTTCATATTTTACAGGGTCTGCTATGTAAATAAACCTTGGAAACCCCTTTAATTATACTTACATTTTAGAACATTTGCTTGAGTTAAGGAGCTTTAGAACAACTATAGTGGGCACTGATTGCTTAATAGTATGTTGATAAACACAACTATCAATCAGCTGCTTTGACGTACCTTATAATTGGGGGGAACACATCCACAGTAAGAGCTGCTTCCCATTGTGGGGGGTAGGGAGGGGTTTGCAGGCCCCACAGGTCGGGGTTTCAGACCCCACTTTTATATAACTGGAAAACACAAGTGAGTTCATTCATTTTTCAGCCTACATTGGGAAATACCTGCAATTACAAAGCACTACTGTTTTAAAATGTATGCCGTAAGTACAAACAGTACTGCAATCCCTTTTCTTAGGTAATGGGAAAAATCTTAGAAAATGATGTTTTTAAAAATGATAGCTCTGAATTAAAATGTCTGTTTTAAAGACTAAAATACGCATACTGTGTATGTGGAGTAGTCAAACTATGCATGTTGCTGTCTTCAGACTGCAGTCTCTTTAACAACTGTCATTTCGTTCTTAAAAATATTTCTTGAATGTAACAAATTTATAATGTACAGCATGCAAAACAGTGGAAACACAAAAGGTATATTAATTTCTTTGCACAAAACCTAAAAAAATAAATGAAGTATTCAAACTGAGCTGTGAATGGAAAATAATGTGTTTGAAGTAGATGAAAGTGATTTCATTTTAATTGTAACATTTTAATTAATGAGCGCTGAAAACATTTTTCCCACAAAAACGCCAAATTTCAAAGTTTATATGTTAGCACCATGCCATCTGATGAGTGGTATTTGGAAGAAGCACACTGCTTACCTCTATGTTTGCATTTGAAAATTGGCACATGTTGTTCTACAATACTTTAGGCTTCCATTTTTGTGAGTTAATGGAGTGATGCCAAAGCAGGTGCAAAAGGAAATTGCTGAGGGTATACAGAGAAAGCTTCTCAGTGAACTTTCTTCACTATTTATACAACTCCCAGGTGCTGCTCTTGGCTGCTGAAGAAAACTGGACTCATATAATCTCCTGTTTTCTGCCTGCCATCAGGCCCCTACACCTGTCTGTTTTACACCACTGCACTATGTTTGCATTTCACTCATGATCTTTTCTAATTAACAGAACCAAAGATGTATAAATGTAATTAACAACAGCATGTAATGTATTTAGGTGTTTGTGGTGTATTTATATTAGTGATATAAAGTATATTAAAAGCACACATCTGTGTTGAAGGATACTCTGAAGGCTAATATAAAAAATTGAGAAATCATAATGTCAGTCAAATTACAAAGGAAGTGAGAAAACAATGATTAACAAATACACTACAAGCTTTTTGATACAGCTGTAAATGAAAAGATATGATAGCTTTATGAAATTATGATGAGCATTCGCTTATTTTCATACTGTATGATATTTCTAGGTAATTTTTACACTTGAGTGGATAATTTTCACCACTACATAAAGCTGTCACCACAGGGACACATCCTACCTAACATTAAACCTCACACATGCCCTGTGTTATTACACAGAGCTTTTCTTTACACCTTCAAACTTGCTGGCTTACAGAACTGTGCTACCTTTCACCACCAGATCCCGACACAGAAGAGCTAATGCCATCTTTGCCTGTATAGATACTTGTGTTGTGACTCCTGTCATTAAAAAGGGCGTTCTTGGTTCCGAAATCCAGCAACTGTTGCCAAGCAAGTCATATCCCAGTGCTCTTAACAACATAAATACAGTCTGCTGAAAAACCTTTTTCCCAGGTGACTTCTCTCTTAGCCATAGGAACTGTGGGAATCAGACTGGATTTAGCTCATTGTCCTCTTACTGCGCCTGAATGCTAGTCCATGAGGTGGAATGTGAGAAGTCTAAAATACAATGAGCAATTATTATAAATTAACATAAACGCAAATAATTTATGCATTTGTCAGATTTGCTTATATTTATTTTAATGTTGTTATAGCATTCTTTGTATTAAATGCTAACTAAAAGTTTCTGCTTTAATATGAATATTGATGTACAATGTATATTAATGGTTAATATTTTTGTCAAATTATTTTTTCAGCGTTTATCATATGAAAAGATTATGATGAGAGGTTTAAATTCAGATCCACAGCACAATAACATGAACGTTTTACACTTCTAAAGACTTGTTTATGATCAGAGTTTATTCTGGCTACCCGTCGATCTGAAGGGACTGAAAGCAGAGGCTGAGAGGGATATTTTTATTGCGGTTTTCGTCTGGAATGAAGCAATAGGAGAAATTACACCCACGCTGATTTTAGTCCATACCTCTCAATTATCATTAGTGGTGCCAGCGACAGCTGGATACGATCCACAGTAACACGTACAGCCTTTGGAAATCTTAAAACACGCGAAGTCGCATTTAAATGTCCTGCAGTAAACACGGTCTGAAATAAATACACTTATACCTTGCACTCCTCTCGTTTATTAACGAATAGCTTCGTTTAAAATTACGTTACTACGGAAACAGTTTAAAACTACAACTAAAAATATTTGACATATTTTTGTATATTTTGCACATGACTATAATAAATTATTTAAAACCTAAGGTGTATTAAGGCGTGTACAATTTGAATTGAGCGATTAAATTACTGTTTCATCATTGCGAATTACCTCACGCACCATTTTAGAAAGAAAGTGGGGACTAGGTCATTAACGTTGACTTTGGAAAAGATACTTGCAGATTAAAACGGATCAATAACATTTTCCCACATCTCATTTGTTTTGTGCAGTTGAGTTTCTTTCGTGTTTTCGTATTAAATTTAATTATAAAACCCATTTATATTTATGTCGGTCAGTTTCCAATACGTTTTTGTGAGTGGTTTACATTGCAACCAAGGCACCACAAAACAGCAATAAAAAGACCCAAGACCTGAAATGCACACTTTGTGTAATGACAATTGAGTATACGAGTACATGCACACTTCAGCATGTTTTCATATTCATATGAAAACACTTTCAAGCTTGTAAACACAGATATTGTCAATGTGTTGTTTAGCAACAATCTCAAGAAGTGCATCTCTCATCTCCCACTTGTGTCAATAGGTTCGTGGGCTAATACTGAGTAACGTCTCGGCTTCTCCGTCCGTTTCTTCATCCACACAGTTCCATTGCTACATCCAGGGCACTTAATAACATGTTTCCCCGCGTTGAGCGGCTAAAGTGCAGTAAATAAAACGGTAAATGGGTAGCCTACAAGCCGGTCCAGAAAATAAAACTTAATTAAACCTAACATTAAACTTATCCCTGCCTTTACTATCTTTTTTAAACAGGTCACCTTGGTTTGCAAAACACAATAACATGTTCACTCCTTATATATTGCTATAGCGTATAAAGGAGGACACATTTTAACAGATTATAATTATCTTTACCATATGTAAGCAGCAAAATGAGCCTTTAGTATAAGACAATAACACGGAATAACCTCGTGGTGAACGTTCAAAGGGCTTCGTTGACCCGTTGAGCGATAACAATAATAAGGAGTCCAAGGGGAAACATGAGAGTGCGAGATCAGATCTTGACATTGTCATAAACTGAGTCGTCTACGTTTTTGTCATCCTGGTCTCAGTGGTTATAACATTTTACGAGAAATTCCAATAAATAAAAATAATACTTGGGACTGAACTCTGAATATTATAATTAAAGCATAAATTAACAGCTGTCTTTAATGTAATTACTATAATCTATTAATTATAATTTCACTTGAAGGCACTGGAAGGTAATGGAGAGTTTTAAACCAGGCTGTAAGAAACAGATAAATTGATCATGCATACAGGCAATAGCAGTAACCTGTGTGCAAAATCTGGAAGCAGCTACGGAAAAGAAATAGCAATGAAAAATAATAATAAATAAAATAACGAAAAATTTGGCTAATTGAAGAGGTTTTTCGTGATCTAAATATCAATAGTTCTGACATCATCGTTATAAAGCACTTAAAGATTTAGGCTGCAGTGCATATGTTTAACTCAATTACTTTCTGTGACTCTATTGAAATAGGTTTCAACCACACACCCAGGTGCTACATAAAGAAAAATAATGAAATATAGCTCAACTATAAATGGGAACGGATTCACAACAAAGGAATAACACCTAGACACCTATATAGTTAGCCGTGTAAAAATCCCGATATCAATAAACATTAATTAAAAACTTAATAAATTAGTAAGTTTTGATTGTCATGAACATACATTACAGTTATTCAGTTCTAAGATACTCTGCATATACATAAATTTAACAAAATTATTATTATTTTTAAAATTTATATTAATAGTCACTGTCTTATTTTCCAGCAAAGGCAAAATTAGTGCGACCAACAGCTTCGTCAAGTACAGTATCTGTGTTTTACAAAAAATGAAGATTTCATTACGTAATTAATATATTAAATAGGGAAACATATTAATTAAACAAATACATATAAATGACAACAAGCAAAATTTTTAACACACATATAAAGTAAATTATTCCAGAGAACCTGACAAAACTACACTGAACAGTAGAGTTAACAATAATGTTGTATGGGCTGCAGAAGGTGTGTAAAGGCACATACGCTTTATTGTCCTTACGTAATAATATTGTAAAACGTCTCATAGCGGATAAGACATGACCCACGTATGGGACAGATTAGTAAAGGAAATCCCACTATGTATGTGTTACTATGCATACAGTGAAACGATTAAATTCCAGCATGTGCATGTGGAAACTTTACTAACTGTACATTACTAACTGTACATTTAAGTGTAACTGCATGTATATAATTTTTGTCTTCTGTAAATAAATAAATATTTATGTTTATTTTATTTCTAACCATTGCTGTCTTTAAATATAAAGCAACGTGACATAGAAATGTAAAACCTGTACATAACTTACAAAAGTATACAGAACACCTAAAATATTATAACGTATGGTTCATTATCAACAAGAGCTGTTTATGCTTGTTAATCAGTCATAATTTCACGTTTTAAAAATTTTGGAAAATATACGTGGAAATTTACACAAGACATTGAAAGTTCGTCACATTTGGAATTTAAAAAAATTATGAAAGTTTGTGCTTGTGCATATAATAAATATAATAATTTTTAAGTAATGAGCGAATGGTAAGAAGCCCAGTTTTTTTTTTTTTTTTTTTTTTTTTTTTTGTACGAGTGGGTTAGGGTTCGGTTTAAACAGTGAAGTGGTTACAAGCAAGGGTCTTCTTGGAATGAAGTCATCAACGTTAATTAAAAGCAGAAGAAAGTAGGCTGGTTCGCGCCTACTCCTAGCCTGCTGGTACACTCTGGGTGGTCCAATCCACTGATAAATGTATCCTTCCAAGCTCTTTTAGCCTACAGACCGATAAAACGAGACCGACGTGCATTTTTTCTTACGTTAAAGTGTGTTAGATCATTTGCTTTTGCTACTCGACCGCAGGGTGGTGTATATTTGATCTTCTAGCAGAACATCACACAACGTTTTGTTTATATAGTCAACCTACCTGTATTTTTACGATAAGTTCAACACAAAACGCGATGCTTTTCAAATTCTCAAACACTGGCGATTTTTAACTCAATAAAACAATTTTACAATTATTAATAGTTACCTGTTCAATACTAAATACCGTTACAATTGATAATCAGTATTAACTGGACGGCTTATGACATTTCACGTTTTCATCTTAATAAAATAATTATTAACAAATACTGTATTATTTCGTGTAAGATGTGATCTATACTTTGTATACACCTCAAAATTTTAAATTAAACGTGATGATTTCTTTCAACACGTTCAACTTATTGGAGAACAGAACATCAAAGCCGTAAATAACTGTAGCATGGTTTGCACATTTTCCAGTCAATAGCTGCTCACCTACAGAAGAATGGCATTCGAACGGTACAGAAATTTAAATTTAACAGACTGTAGCTTCTTTTGCCACTAGAAGAGGATGAGTTTTGACAAATAAGCAAAATTGCCGCTGTTTTGAGCATGCAACTCGCGTACACACACACACACACACACACACACACACACACCAATATTCACACATTAACCTTTGTTCAAATAAAGTACATGCAGCTGTTTAAAACCTACAAATAAATGAACATATAAGCATATAACACATATGAAATATAAGACACGTCACGCAAGTAACATTATTGTATTACCTAGGCAGGAAGAGTAATGGAAACATAACTCAAATTTAGCAGCTATAATGCTTCGTTGTCATATAATTTTAATCGATAGTTTTTGTAAGCAGTTTTTGTACTCCCTTTAAGTAAGTCTGGAAAACGTTCTAGAACTACAATCGTGTAGAGTAATAGTAAATCGAACGCGGCTCTGTAAGTTCCGTAGTTTACCAGTCTTGTTATGTGACTTGCCTTCATTCAGAATGGTATCTGACGGAAGAAAGTGCGCCTGAACGTCCTCTTCCGATAGGCATGGCAGTGGGTGGCTTCTGTAGATTCTTGAAATGAACTTTTAACGCAGTTAGAGGAATTACCAATAACTGCAGATACATTTTCAGATACAGATGTCTAAATGAGACATTTTGAATATACAAGGGGGTGGTTTCATTTGATGTAGCAAGATCTTTGCTTGATTTTTATTTAAAGAAGCTTAGAAATGTTTACATTTTCCTATATAAACATCCTGCCCATATTCCTGTGTTTTATAAATCTGAATCATGCTTTTTGACCATGTATAATGGAATAATTCTGTTGGAAAATACACGATATTTCACGTAGTGCTAGCACATTAGAGACCATATTTATTGTGACTTTAAAAATCGCTTCCTGTAACACATAGTTAGATGTAATTATTCCCTATAATTGAGGGAAGATACGTGGAGATATCAGTACTATAAAAGCATAAGACCGGCCATGCATAACAATAGTTCAACGTTTTCGTGTTTCTTGACCTTTGTAATGTTAAAGCCACATTTGATTCGACCATGAATGGCAAAAAGACGAATGAAAACTTATTAAAACCAGAGACACGCAGTTCCCTCAATTCCATCCCACACGAGTGGACGATCCTAAGTGGGAGGGGCCTGGGCGGTTTCTTCTTGCTTTGGAAGTTCCTGGCGGTCAAGAGTTTCTAAGTCGCTGATGACAAGGCGATAAGCAAAAGGCGATCTCTTCAGGGAGAGAACAGACTGTACTAAATATATTTCAGTTTAGCGCATTTTAAATATCGAGAACTAAGCGTTAAACTAAAATTGTTATTTACGTATTCATTTAAGATCGAAAAACTGAATGGCAAATTTCTTTTTATTTTAACATATATATTTATTTCTGGATAATAAAATATAATTTATCTGATTAGTGGAGTACGTATTTAAAGCTCTAAAAAACTAATGACGGCAGAATTTCAGCAACCTTCGGCGCAGGCCCCTGCCCAGAATAACGCTATGTCTGCAGCTTCAGAAAAACCGAACGGACAGACCTCAGTGATGGAGTCTGCTTCATCAACGACGAAAACAAAAAAGACCAACGCTGGGATCCGCAGACCTGAGAAACCTCCTTATTCGTACATAGCGCTGATAGTTATGGCTATCCAGAGCTCGCCAACCAAGCGTCTGACGCTGAGTGAGATTTATCAGTTCCTCCAAAGTCGTTTTCCATTTTTTAGAGGGTCGTACCAAGGGTGGAAAAATTCCGTACGACACAACTTGTCTCTTAACGAGTGTTTCATCAAGCTGCCGAAGGGCCTTGGCAGACCGGGAAAGGGTCATTACTGGACAATAGACCCCGCAAGTGAGTTTATGTTCGAGGAAGGATCTTTTCGGCGAAGACCAAGGGGCTTTAGACGAAAATGTCAGGCACTGAAGCCTATGTACAGCATGATGAATGGCCTTGGATTCAATCATCTGTCAGACTCATATAACATTCAAGGAGCGGGAGGAACCTTGCCTTGTCCTCCAAACGGTTTATCGTTGGACAGCGGCATCGGAATGATGAACGGACATTTAACCAACAATATGGAAGGAATGGGTTTGACGGGACATTCGGTGTCACATATGTCAGCAGGCAGTGGACATTCATACATGGGCAGCTGCACGGGCTCGTCAGGGGGCGAATACCCGCACCATGACAATTCCGCGTCACCGCTCCTTACTGGTGGGGGAGTTATGGATCATCACCCGGTTTATTCCGGCACATCTGCCACCTGGGCAAACGCAGCCTCTGTATCTTTGAACAATGGTCCATCTTACATCAAGCAGCAGTCGCTGTCACCTTGCAACCCTGGAGCGAATCCACTGCAGTCCAGCATCCCGTCACACTCTCTGGACCAGCCGTACATTCATCAGAACGGCCACGGTGCAGCTGATTTACAAGGTACGCAAAAGTGCTGCGCTGAATAGTTATGCTGTGTTTGTAATGTTTATTACATGAAATCGATTTTGAAAATCCCATTAATTTAATGAATGAGATAGCTAATTTAAAATTATATCTAACCTGTCAATTAAACGGTTAATGTACAATTACGTAAATGCTGTGGACATGTTAGCAGTTTGCAATGTTGAAAAGTGTGCATAAATTGTTTTTGTTTACACCATAGCTTTTTGTGATAACGCATACGGTAGATATCACATAAAAATATGTTGCCTGAACATCTGAAAATTTAACGATTGTGTCGCTAAAATACAAAAACGAAAAAAACTGAACCACCTAACCAAGTCACATTAGTGCCGGAGCAAAGTATCTAAAAATTACTTATTTGCATTTAACAGGTATGACCTTTTGTAATAATTCAGTAATTACGTTTTAATTGAATAATTAATTCATTGGGGCATGTGGAAGTGAGACGTGGTAGGAAGAGTGTGGGAGCCGCTGCCAGAGCGGTTTCTTTGGCTCGTCCTCGGGGATTAGCGTGAGAGCAAACTGGGCTGCGCGCTGTCATTTAAAGGAAACCCCGGATGCAACCCGACAAAATTATCTTTAATCTATCGCCACAGTTAAATTATGCGTGTCCAGACTTGTAAAGGCAATTCAGTTAATACTTTTTAAAACTTTAAATAGTAATAAAAAAAACTGTCAATAATCCGTACGGAATATAGATACTGTTATCATAAGTAACTATTGCTATATACTCAATATAAATTGAATTGAATTGAATATACTCTCCACTAATTTCTTGTTTAAAGAAATAATTTCCCCCGTGTAAAAATAATTACATTGCGGTCCTGCTGCACCGTACAGTATTAAATAAATAAATAAATAAATGGCTCTTTTATTAATACACACGTGCCTTCCGAAGATCATGCACTGTATATTCAGTTGGAAACAATTTAATGCTAAAAGCCATATATTTTCTGTTACAAATTATATAGACATATAATTTTTAAAGATTTTTTTGTTTGTAATTGTGCATATTATAAAAGACCTAAAACCTTAAAAATCACATGATTGCACAGTACATTCTTCTTCAATAGTCACATTCATTTTTACGTTATTTTGTTGGTACTTGAACTTCACGTAGTCAGTTCAATAGGTTTAGTTTGTTTCTTTGACATGTTTCGTTATAATGCACTAAAACATACTGGGGTTCCTACATCATCATTATGCACATCAGATACAGTATATCTGATTTCTTCTAAGTTTTTACACGCTTCTTAAGGCAGGTGACAGTTTCCATTTCTGTTAATTACTTTCTTCAACTTCTCAGATGTTTATTTTCATCCGAAATTCACTCTCGTTTTCATGTTACTCAAAGTCTTCTTTTAATGACGACGAACACTTACTTCTTTTGTTAGGAATTGCAAGGTATCACTCACAGTCGCCCAGCATGTGTGACAGGAAGGAATTCGTCTTCTCTTTCAACGCGATGACATCGTCAGCAATGCATTCGCCAGTCAGCGGGTCCTACTATCATCATCAACAAGTCGCCTATCAGGACATCAAGCCCTGCGTAATGTGACATGGACCATCTTCACGAATAACGAATAAAAGCCGTTCTTCTCTACGATCACAGGAATGAGAGGGAAGGTTATACAAAAAAAAAAAAAAAAAAACAAAAAAAAAGGGAGAAATTCCTTTGAAGTGGCACAAGCAGGATGGTACAGACTTAATTAGAACATGTCGTTTTACAAAGCCTGGCTAATCGATTTTCGAAGATGGACAGTAATATGGAACCACAACTCACAGCGAGAAATATGCCAGTCTCTTCATAGGTCTTAATAAGACAACATGTAATCAGATCAAACACGATAGCAAGGCATATACTGTAGTATAATTAAACTGGTACCAGTTCATGATTATTATAGTTTATTTATTAAACCAGTGCGTCCACATAACTATTTCAAAAACAAATTCTGCCGGCGGATGTGTTTACACACGGACGCTGCTAACGCATATCGGTTCAGCGCTTTCTTCTATCGTCTTGGGACACTCAGAAGCAGCTGAAAGCTGCTGTTATATAAATAAATACTTCGTTTGTGACATGCTTCGTGCTCCTGGCTTGGCAAAGGGTGTAATCAATGCATTTAGCCTACAGGGAAAAGTTAAATTCCATGGGCTTAAAATGGACTTCATGAATTCCAGAACACCTAACGCACTTTCTGTATTCACCAAGCGCAAGCTCTTATTTATTCCGCATGTCATTTTGTTGTAAAATATACTTGTAGTACTTTTAGTATTAATTTACGTTATAGGCAACATTTGCCCTGTTGTTTTTTTCATGTGGAAGAAACACTGAATATAGTCTATGTAACTACATCGAGTTACATTGTTTGTTCCTGTACATAAGTATTACTTTACGTAATTTCCCAATTCTCATTATTTCTAAATGTATATACATGATTTTTTATTTGTTAAACTTTTACAAGATCATATGCACAGTATCAGCGCACTACTTGTATAAAACAAAACGTAGAGGCATGCAGTTTGGTTAAAATAATTTGAATCGTTTATATATAAATATATACTATACAACATTTTCTCCGAATTTGTTTTGTTTGTTCTAATTTTGTAAATGTATCATTCCTTTCAAAATACGCAATCCAAAAGAGAAAATACCGTCATACATTTGCAATAAGGTGTAACAGGAATTCTCAATCGTAGTACAATGTCAGAGACTGAAACAAGGCGTCAATAAGGTTTTTAACAAACAAACATTTTTTAAATTGAATTAATTTAATAGAAAATCTTAAACTTAAGAACATTTATCGTCGTTCATTGTTTTGTTGACAATATTTAAAGGGACGCAACGAGTATGCAACAACTGCATCCCGATATTTTTCTTCATTTCACGAGTAACTTAGGCACAACTCATAATTTAGGCCTTTCTTAGGAAAAAACATCGTTTATGATAGTAATGATTCGCATGACAGTTAACATTGTGTTGTTTTCATTGTCCTACTTTTGAGAGTTGAAAAACAACATATCATGATTGGCTATTACTGAAAAAGCTGCCAGTTTTGGTAACAACGTGGAATATATAATAATAATACATTATTATTATTATTATTATTATTATTATTA
>JABJVR010006816.1:0-12102 GCA_025773905.1 Chitala chitala
GTGTGTGTGTGTGTGTGTGTGTGTGTGTGTGTGTGTGTGTGTGTGGAGTTTGCATGTTCTCCCTGTGCTTGGTGGGTATTCTCCAGGTTCACTGGTTTCCTCCCACAGTCCAAAGACATGCAGGTTAGTTGGCACCCCACCCTGGGTGTCCCCTGCGCCCTATTTGTTCTGGGATGGGCTATAGGCTTCCTGCGACCCTTACCAGGAATAAGCAATATAGAAGATGACTGACTGTTATTCACACACACTCCTGTCTTTGAGACAGCTCAGAGTTAAACTGGGCCATTGCTTGGTTGAAGAAGGTTGATTTTGATAGTGGAGATACTCACCTAATGTTTAGAAACATTTTTATTATACATGTCTGTATTTATTTATTAACTTATTTAAGCCATGACCCAAACACATGTCCTCTGTATGTGAGCTGCATAAATATCTGTCATACAATGTAGGATCCCTTTCTCCTTTGTCCTTTTCAAAGTTCCTTTGTCAGGATTAGCATTTTCTGACTATTTTGTTTGGGACAGGGAATAATATTGTCCCAGTAAGGAACATGATTTTGGACCTCCAGGAGCAATTACAGTACTTGAACATTACACGTTTAGCTCACCACTTGGACTGATGGATGAGGAAGGTGTAACACTTTAATGCCCACCCTAGTTATAAATACTATGCGTGCTTCCTGTTAATATGTAGCTGCTGAAAAAAACAAGCTGCATTTGGGTAAAAGAATGGAAGAGGAAGAAATCTACTTCTTGACAAACTGAAAAAGTTGCTCTTTCAGGCCGTCACCTGTATAACTGGAAATCTTTAAACAATGCTTAAAATCACCTCTGCCTATGTTACACAAAGATCATTGGTCTTGATTATTTTGTTTTGCCAGATCTTGTCTAATATTTTATTCAAAACAAAAACAAGAAACACATGCAAAATACTAATCAAAAATTGTGTTACATAAATTAGGTACAGATTAGAGTCCTAAAAATACATTTCATGAGATTTTCAAAGTTTGCAACAAAACATTTTTAAAAATGCAGCATATCGATTCCATTGATAAGATGAGGATAGAATAAGCTGAGGTGGTAACGTCACGGTACACTGGGATGGGCTGGCAGCCTATCCATGGTGTTCCTTGCCTTGTGCTCTAGGCAACCCATGACCTTATACAAGATAAGCAGTTGGGTAATGGATTGATTGATAAAGGGTAACATAATGAGATTTCAAAGTGATCTAATTAAAGCAACTTCTGTTGGATACCTAACAGCATTATGAATAATTGTACTAAGGGAATGCCATAAGTTTTGCTTTTTGACTTGCTTAGCAGTATAAAAACATTGATTTGATTTCAAACGGTTTCTGAACAGTAAAATTGCATCAGCTGTACATGCTGAAGATAGATTTTTTTTTGTGAAATGTGTACAAATGTGGACACATTGCATGAAGATGAACGGAGACCAATCCTGACACAGCGATAGTGAATAGTTAGTTTTCTCCGTACTGCCATTCTGTCTGGTTATATAACTGCTGTGCTTGTAGATGCTGTAGTTACAGTGTCTGTAGTTGTAATTAAGTCCACACAGCATTTATTTCTGCCTGTTCAATATTAAATTGGCCTCACATTAAAGTCATTTGTTCTTTATTATTTTCCCATGCTTTATTGATGATTGGTAAAGACAGTTAGCCGCTCGTGGCTTCCCTTTATGTGTTTTGCCTATTCATGGTTGCTTGCCTCCTAAATACCCGTTTGAAAAGTGAGTTCCACATCTCTCTTTACCCTGATTGCCTCCATGCTTGTTCTCTTCCCAGCCGCCTTCCAACACCTGCAGCACTGAGAGAATGTAATTAATGTGAAATCTGGTGTGGGTCAAGGGCACTGTAATCAACCATTCTCATACAAAGTGTGCATTTTAATCTAAAGAAGCCCAAGTTCCTTTTTTATGTTCCTTCCTATTATACCTGCTATGATTATTTTGTTGCTTAGCAGGCATTTTAATTCAGGGCAAGAGTGCACACTTTTATCCTTCCCTTTGCATACCACAGGAGATGTACTGGAGCAATCCAGGTTAAGGATTTTGCTCTGGGGTAAGGCCTGGTGGGAAATTAAGCCCCAAGCTTTTGGTGTTACATTCAGCTTTAGGACCTCTACTTGAGGCATGCTTCAAGTCATAAAAAAACATCTGAACAGAACATACATACTGTAAAACAGACATTTACAAGTCTATGACAAATCAGTTAGCTGAAGCTCTGCATGGATGTCCAGCTACTTCAGCAGGCCCCACCTTCCACCTTATTATACTGTATAATTCTTACCTTATATGCATGTATATGTGTGCGCGTGTGCATATATGTGGACATGCATGTCTGCATTATATGCTATACTTTATGGGATAGGTTGTGGTCAAAACAGTTAATGACAACAGACATTATTCAATATATTGCCCATCAAGCATATAAAATCGTATAAAATCTCTAAATACTGTTTACGCTGATGTTACCACAGTATGTTAGGAAAATGATGGAATTCTTGAACTTCTGTTATCAGTGATACATGCTGACATCATCAACGTGAAACAATGTTGTTCTTTGATTTACGTCTATTGTTCAATTCATTTAGCTTTTCTTCGAAGAGTAGCTGGACTCATACGGTCAGCAAAAATCATGTAGAAGAACAGCTTGGACATTCCATGTATGTCATTCCATATCACCAGTATGGCATGGACAGTATGCATGTAACCAGTAAGGCATGGACAGTACACATGTAACCAGTATGGCATGGACAGTACACATGTAATCAGTATCACTTGGAGAGCACACATATCTACAGTATTTCCAGTGTCACAAGTATTGTTTGGACAGTACACATTTCACCAGTCAGACAGTTGTCTCTTTCTCTACACATTATTCCTTTCTTTAGAAGCTCCTTGTTTGTGTAAACTATGTGGCTCAAGGCGCAATATGTCTATCCCCTTGTGGTATCATTAACTGCAGACGTTCTCCCAATGGAAACCTGGAGGAATGGATTGAAAGATCGAGTGTGTGTATGTGTGTGTGTGAGAGAGACAGAGAGAAAGAGAGAGAGAGAGAAAGAAAGAATGAGAAGTTGATTTTGTGTGTATATGTGTATGCATGCCTGCCAGTGTGTGTGCGTGTGTGTGCGTGTGTGTGTGTGTGTTGATACACACCCAAGCTGTTTGTCATTTGCTCAACCACATGCTTTGTTTTCTTTCATGTCCAATGATGCACGTCCTCCACTGTGGCCTCCATTTCTGTGAACCCCTCTCTCCCCCCTCTAATTTCCTTACTCAATTTGTCCACAAATTACCCCGGTACTGGAGGCCTATGAGCCTCAGCCTTGTTACCCTGATTAGCCTAGATCAGCTGCTCCTCACCCAGTTTATTATGTGAGAGGAGGTGCTGTCCAGAACTACAACCTATTATAGCATCCCCACAATCTCCTCCACCTCCCTCCTTTTTCTTCTCCCTTTTTCCACATATTATTTCTCCACTTGGTTATTGTATTTGCTTTCTGTTCAATATCAATCTCACACTATTGGCACTTATGATCTGTTCATTTCTCTCAGCAAATAATGAATGAGCTGTGAGGTTAGAATGTGGCTTTCTGAACTTTATTGTGGATTGTTCTTACCACAGTTAAAAAGAACTCCTTTGAATTTTCAAGCTTTGGCATGACCATCCCTTTATTTATTTATTTATTTATTTTTCCAAAGATTGCTATATATTTTCTCTTCCTGGGGGAAATTGGGTATGTAAGTTGTTATCAAATGGAATCTTAACCTTAAAAGGCAGGGGGGAAATACTCTGTTTAGAAATCTCATTCAGAACATTGTCACACTGCCATGTTTTATTAACTTGGTTTGGTCACCTTTTCTTTTCGTAGAAGAAAACAATGGCCTTTCAGGTATAGAGTAGATGGTGCACGTTTACGTGTGCGCACGCGCGTGTGTGTGTGATATTGCTACGAGTACATAACATTTTTGTGCCACTCTTCTAACATTTTCACTTCTTAGAGTTGAGGATAAAAAAGATGCACACTACATATATGGTCCAAATGTTGCTAATTGGGTTTCCGTGTAAATGTTCCCATGTTCACTGCGCGTTCTTTGCGTGTGGCTTACCTTTGTGTCTAATGCAATTACCTTGTTAACCAGAAAAGCCATAAAACAAGCAGCCCAACCAGCTGTTTAGCTCTGTCACGCTTTCCCACAAACACCTGCAGCACCTCAGTCAAAGCCTTATGTACAGGAACAGGAAGGCAGAGCTCACCTGTTTCTGACTCTTACCATGACTCTTTATAGTATACCCCATCCTGTTTTTTTCCCCACAGTGCTCCAAGTCAAAGGCACTCATGTTTTATGGAGTCTGGGACTCACATTTATGATGAGCAAAAAGCATTTCTGTGTAATAAAGAAAAAGCAAGACTATTTATAACACAAAGCAGAAGATTGTGTAATTATGCACCACGTGGGCCAGTCGGCTTAGTCTGTTTCTCTGTTGTAGTGTGAAGAGTCCTTCCCATCGAACCATCCACTTGTTCCACATTTATCTTTTATCTCACACTTCAGCACCATCTCTGCTATCTGGCATTTATCTTACCAGACGGATAAGGGTGTAAGTGATGCGTTTGAGTAAACAATTGATTGGATACACTCATCTCATCTCTTTCCTCATCAGTCAGGGATTTCTCCCTGTACCAGAGAATGACATTTCATGCCTTTATGCCTGGATTAATTCCTCAGAACCCTCTAGTTGGTCTTCTTCTACTCCCTCTGTACTGGCTTCTGTTACAGGTTCATTCTTATACTCTGCTCATAATTAACAGACTTCGTGTTTTTATTACAGCCATTTACACAATTTACCTCCCATGGAGTTGTTCTGGTGTAGCTGTCGTCTGATACACAGCAATTATGAGCAACATTATCAGTAACAACAAAATTACTCGACGCTTCATTACTGGGGTGCAGATGCATATTCTACTAGGCAGACATCAAACCTAAACAATGGAGGATTTAGCCAGGAAAACAACACACAGGCCTTGATGCAGAAAGCAGCAGATATTGTACAAGCCCAGTGTGTGGTGTGTGTCTGTGTATGGATGTGTTTGGTGTGTGACCACCCCCATCATTCTCCTGCCTCGGATTCCTTGTTCCCTTGTTAGTCTTTGAGAACGTGTTCATCTGTTCTTTATTTCCCATTTAGTCACTATTTAGGTTTGGTGATTTCACTGTTCCATAGCCTGTTGTTAAAGTCACTTAGCCTTGTGGTTTTGTGTAGTTTTCATGGTTAGGTTTTCCCCTCTATTTGTGTTTGTTTTGTATGATCCTGGATTTTCTTCTGCCTGATTTTTTTCCTCTTACTGTTTCCCTTTTTGTTTTTCTAAATTTGTTGCTGTTTTTGATTAGTGCTTTTGATCAACTTTTGTTTATTAAACTCTCTGCACATACACCTGCCTGTTTCTCACTGCTTGTTGTCTGACCAAAACATAACATTTGGAGATTTTAAAATTATTATTATTGCTCTAAATCCCAGCAGGCCAATACATTTTGAACTGGAGTTGCTTCGGGGAAAACACATCCTACATCGTGTGTACAACAGCTGAAATAGTAATCTGTGAAAAATCATATTGTGAAAAACACTTAGGAGTAATTAAGTAATGAGATCTTACTGGAGTGAAAATTTTTATTTTGAAAAACAGTCATAACCAGTTATTTGCTAAAGTGGAGTTGAAACAGATAAATACATGGTAGATCGCCTCGTTCTCTTACCGCTGAAGTGCTGGGGTTTCACCACAGCACTAGCTTCCTGAGGCATCTCCACAGTTTTATCCAACCAACCAAAGATATGCAGTTCAGATGTTTCACACATTCTAAATTGTTTTGTATGTGTGAGTGTGCGTGCTTTGTGTACGCGCATACCCTGTAGTACATTTTTTTGTGTTCACCTACCTAAGATAGGCTCCAGAATAACTGTGATCTTAGATTTGATGAGCAAATCTGGAAAAATGAATAAATAAATGATTAATTTCCATTTATGAATTTTTGAAATGGGACCGTAAGACAACAAATGAGAAATAAGTCTTCTACTCAGTGAGGGTTATTATGTGAGCTAAAAGCAGCACACTCTGTTATCATGTTTAAATCATGCACTTATTCTCCATAAATGAATATATGTATACAATGTTCATACTACTGTGAATCATATCACTCCATCTAGGAAAATGCATACATTTTACATCAGTTACTTCAGACAGCACTTTTCTACACTGGACCAACATTATCTAGTATTGCTTGGTGAAGGAAAAATTTGAATTTTCCCATTCACTGAATCCAAATAGATATTAAAACAGCAAATATCTCACCCTATGTGTTGTGATTACATTTCAGAGTTATTTTCTGAATTCCAACAGTGAGAACTAATTGATTAAGTGATTGCAGTGATTTCTAGATTATCCTCTTCACCACGCTTCAGTATGACTTCATCCACATTGAATAAGCTGAATGTATTTTTTTTTTTTAATTGCAAGATATCCTGTGGTCATCCAGATATTCCATTCAACATTTTCCAGTAACAGCTTTGGTTGGTACTTTGATTTAGAGTAGGTGTTTTGAAACTCGGTTAACCTGTAGGAAGTGGACAGACATTGACTATGTGATAGCATCTAACTATCCAGACACATTTACTTCCTTTGAAGTAAATCGCATGTTTTTTTCAAGAGGTGCCCACATTGCCAGAACTCCAGAAAGGCTTAGACAGTTAAAGCACTCTCACTAGACACATCACATCTCAACTTTCTGCTGTGTTATTTCACCAAGACACCCCAGTGGAAAAAAATTGCTCTTTTGCAGTGGGGGGCAGACATAAATAGGCTATGTGGTATATAGGCTATGAGGTAGCCAAGCAGTCTTATTGGCCCCTCAAGGCACCTGTGAGCTATGGGTGGGGTGGGGGGGGGTCACATTACAGCTCCATGCTCTCTATGCTGTCAGGTCATTGTTAGTGGGAAGGAAAGGAAGGGGGAGTATTTGCAGACATGTAAACAGAAAAGGTGACACAACCACACAACATACATTATGAGCACGGGCTGCTGCTATGATAAGCTGAGTCATAAAAAAAACAAATGAAAAAAGAACACCAAATACATGATATAAGGAAAATGTAATGGAGAGCTGGTAAGGGATTTGTATAAACACCAAAGATTTATCCAACATTGTATTGTAAAAACCACTGTAAAACTGAAAACTAACACTATAAGCCCACTTTAGGGTGTGTGTAAAGCTTTGTGAAATCCACTATATTCCCTATCCACCAATGAATCAATACAGCCCTGCATTGGCAAATGAGTCTGTTGCAAAACAAAACTCTTCCCAGTCATAAATGTCCTTTGAATTGAATTAAATACAGTATACTAACACTAACATGTACTAGACTACAACAATATGGGCTCTGGTAGCAATGTGTATCTATATTATTACATTGACAAAGATAAAGAACTTCAAAATTTATAGCAAAATTAACTGAATATACTGCAAAAGTACTGAATAAATTTATGTAAGTAATTACTAATTTTAGCAGATGTAAGTCCTGGGACACCAAAGAATTCTTTTTTTCCGCACACAGTAATCATTGAAAATCATTATGCAAAGACGTATTTACATTCCCTGCTTAATTGACACACATACTTAATTCAGATTCAAGTTAAAACCAAGCAAATAGCAATTAGGCAATCATTTACATTCTTTCACAAATTTTTTATTTGCTGTTAACAAGAATTATTAGTACTATGATCCATATTGTACATTGTTGTAATGAATTTATCTAACCATGCATTGTAAGAAGTAAATGGAATCATCTCCTTATTTGCAATCTTTTGGCATCCTAATATAGTCATGTTTTATGGGATTAATTAGGATTATTGGAGATAGTACAGCCTTTTGTATTGCTGGGCATGCAATGCACTCTGATTTTGGTAAGAGCAAACGTTAATTTTGTCTCACTAGACTGAATTTGATGTTTGTAGACAGCTGTATCACACAAACTGTGGTCATGAAGAACCACGCCATTAACAACAATATAAATACAGGTTTTTAAAATAATTTCGAAATATAAACTTTAAATCTGGTTCTATGTATTATATTGTAGAAGAGAATAACATGTTAATAGTTTTAATTTAATGTTATCAGCTTGACCGATGCACTCAGTCTATTAACCAACCTCCTTAAACTTTTGGATTCCCACACATTCGGGTGTAAGTGCAAGGTACGGTCTGGAGACATAGTGTCAAACCATCAACTTCACCCATGAGTCTCACCTCATCTCACTTTTTTTGTTAATGGCTGATTTGTAACCACCCTCCAGCAACCCTACGCTCCTCTTATCTTTATCCCATTTTTGTGGTCAAAGCCCTATTAATATTCAAGAAAAGCCCTGTTCTGACCACTAGTGTAACTCTTGAGTTTGCTTGTCAGCTGTTTGCTTAGCTAACAGTTAAAGTGTGGTCAGGTGAAGGTGAAAACACCTGAGGTTATACCTGCCGAAGGGTGAAACATCCCACAGTTTCAACACAAGTTCACCAGTTCACCTACATCACCACTATGTTTTTTTTTATTTAGCTGACTTTTTTAATGCATCCCAAAATCCTGTATTTATCAGACAATAATTCTGTTAAATACTGCAGACCAAAATGTCCAAATTCAGTACACAGTATACACTAACTATTGGTTACTTGTCAACACATTATACCATAAATACCTTTATTTTTGCATGCTATCTTCAGTACCTGCCAGGATTTTTCTTTTTTTGGGGGTAGTATAAAAAACAAAAGAGGGCATTTTGTACTCAACCAGGTTTTGAAAATTCCATTCTTATTGTTAGATGCACGTCTAACATATGAGATGTAAAACTATTTACAACCAAGTCATGGATCCCTAAAGTCCAAGTCAGAATCACTAATTACATACAAAACATAATGTAGTTGTTACTTTTCAATTTAAAGCTTTGTCATTTCTTTAGGATGTTTATAATGTGAGTGAAAATGTTTGAGTGTGTGTCCATAGCATATGTGTCGTAAAGCTACCGTATGGCTGTGTGTGCCATGGTCCTCCTTATTGTCTGGCTCTACCCCTTCCTGTTTTCTTGTTTGTCTTCAGCTAGTGTTTGCACATGTTCTTTGTTTCCTGTTTGGTTGTTTAATGGTTTGCTTTTTCACTGCTGCAAGTGGTGTGAGGTGTTGCAGGGATTTTTAGTAAACTACCTGTGTGTGCTGCTGGTTCTGGTATGTCTTGGTTTAGTTTCTGCTCTGTATTCCTTCCTGGTTTCCCCTTGTCCTTTTTTCCCTTTGTGGAGATTACCTGACATAAGACCCTTTTGTTTCGGGTTTATTCTGTGCCCTTTGTTTTGGTTTTGGCCAATAAAACTCTACACTTGGACTTTACCTGTCTTGGGGTCTTCGTCCATCACGACAGTATAACAGAGATCAACTGCAATGGTCATATAGAAAAGTAGTGTTATGTAATATTTCAGCACAGTACACATAACTGTAAAATGTCCGGTTATTTTGCAATTTCTGTTATGTTAAGTGCGACTAAAATTTTAATGCAAAGCAATCTATTGGTTAATGACGTAACTCAGTTCATGATGAACATGTAATTGTGTTGTGAAATAATGAAACTGCTACCAGTATAGGGTATATGTAGAGTGACATAAAATAACGTTGAAATATTAATAAACTAATGATCTCCACCAAGAGGTGAATCTGAGCATGACATTTTGCTTATGTATTATGTTTATGTATATAAGAAGCATTCAGAGACATTAAAATGCAGGAGTGGGTGTCTCACTTCATATTAACGTGCTCGAGAGGTTTTCCTGTATATTAGCTCCCCCTGGAAGCCACCATACATATAACTGTCCAGTGCTGTACGCAGTCTACCGGCCCCCAACCCGTGTGTCGACATCTCGGAGCTTCACTGACATAATTTACAAAGACAAAGATCGAGTAGCTTTTCGTGGCTTGAACTGCAGCCAGCCAGATGGCTGAGAAATACAGTGGCCCTATGACTTTCAAGAACACATAAAACACCACACTGGGTTTAACGTTTAGCTTTTCTCAACTTTTTTTTTTTTTACCAGCACCTCCCAGATATCAATGATATTATGTCCCTTTTTCACGTACATGGTCCTTCAGCGTGATGAAATATAGAAGGCTTGTATTTCAGTGCATTCCATTGGCTTAGCAAAGGTGTGTGTGTGTGTGTGTGTATGTGTGTGTGTGTGTGTCTGAGTGTGCACACACTCACACCAGAGACAGAATTTGGGTAATATTATCCCTTATGCCACAGGGCTGCTATTGCTCAAGAGTAGTACATGCACAGAGAGCAAGAATTAACTGTTAGCGGAGAGCAATGCATCATGGTCTTGCCATCACTGACACTGCAGCAAAAGAACACTGAGCACAGTTCTGCAAAGGCCTTACAGAGCGTGCAGAGGAGCAGCAATGCTGGAGGAAAAGGTACAGCACAGATGTCAGGTGTATTGTGCTTGCAGGTAGCATGTCATAGCCTAATGGAACACAATTACTAGTGGGCCTAAAACTCATTAGTACAACGAACTCAAGCAATCTTTATAACTGATGATTGTTGGAGGGATTTTGGGGATTTTGATTGCTTCACATGTTCAGAAGGATTATTATTGTTAACAACACAGTACACCACCCCTTTGGATTTGTCCCACTTGCCTTATTCCCCCACCCTCCCCATCGCTTTACATAAAAACTGAAAGGCATCTCACTATTGAAGGGTGCACTCACAATTTTAATTTTGCTAAACTGTGGTTAAAGTGCGGTTCATGACGCAGCTCCAGACGGTGAGGCCACAGTTATTCTGATGTTACGGACACCGAGGCTCACTTATGTACCCGGACAACATCACAGTACAGCCTTCTTCCACACCGTTGGAACAAAGAACCCCTATTTTCACTACCCTTCTTAGGCTGGTGTTGTAAGGCTAAAGTTAAAACTTCATCCCAGATTCTGCTTATGCTGTTGTGCGGTCATTGTGTTTAATGAGATTCGTGTTTCATATTTATGCACACTCACTGTGCCATGAAGCGGTGGCAGCTGTGGTGTCACAGGCTCTCAGCGGTGGGAGTGTGAAAAGGATGTGGTGAAGGCGATCATGTGACACGGACGACGCTGCGGGAGAAGCTCGTGAGAACTAGAGCGCCTATTTTCACAAGCAAGGCAATGCTCGTGGCCAATCAGGGCCAGAATGCAAGGAACTTTATTAAACTTTTAACGATGCATCAGCAAAGAGGAAAGGAGAGGCCTCTTCAGACGAGATCTCTGGGCATCCATCAGCCTCACTCAATGAACCCTGACAATGTGAAAATGGGACTGAATAAATTAACTTCACTGCGAGGCAGTGCCAGCATCGGGGCAACGCCATCCCGCCAGTTTAATCATATTCAGCGTAGCAACACTGTCCCGCCAGTTTAATCACAACCAGCATAGCAACACTGTCCTGCCAATTTAATTACAGCCAACATAGCAACACTGTCCTGCCAGTTTAATCATACTCAGCATAGCAACACTGTCCTGCCAGTTTAATCACAACCAGCATAGCAACACTGTCCTGCCAGTTTAATCACACTCAGCATAGCAACACTGTCCTGCCAGTTTAATCATACTCAGCATAGCAACACTGTCCTGCCAGTTTAATCACACTCAGCATAGCAACACTGTCCTGCCAGTTTCATTACAGCCAACATTGCAACACTGTCCTGCCAGTTTAATCACACTCAGCATAGCAACACTGCCCTGCCAGTTTAATCACACTCAGCATAGCAACACTGTCCTGCCAGTTTAATCACACTCAGCATAGCAACACTGTCCTACCAGTTTAATCACAGCAGGGGTGATAGCATTTCTTAATAGTCTGGCAGCCCATGATTAAATATTACTGCTCTTTCACAGGCTAACAACATGTCACTTAAACAAATGCATGTCAAACCATAGAAACCTTTTCTGTCAAAACCTCATTTTGTGAATTGTTCCTAAACTTCTTGAAAATTTTTAAGATGTTAAATGAAATG
>JABJVR010006818.1:0-12100 GCA_025773905.1 Chitala chitala
AAGCGAGTTATTGCTTTGAAGTGGAAGGACATTCATGGACCCACTCTGGATCATTGGCTTAGAGAGATGTCCTGTAATCTGGCAATGGAAAAATTAACCTATCTGGCAAAAGAAAAACTGGAAAACTTCTACAGAATTTGGTCACCCTTCCTGCAATTTCTGATTGACTTGCCTACATAAATGTGCCAGACATTCTTGTGGGGGCTCCTTAGTGTTGCCGAGAGTGTGGCAGGAGTAGGAGGGTTGGGGGGAGGTTTTTGTATTGTGTTATTTATTTATTTTTTTTGTAAAAAACACAAAAATTCAATAAAAACATTTGTGAGAAAAAAGAACAGTTTTGTTTTTTAGTGAGCGAAAATTGAGTAAGGAGCATTTTAAGCCTGTTTCATATTTTGGTTTATCTAGTTTTTTTAGTGGAACTTGAAGTAAACTGTGTACACAGGTCCCCATAGTTGGACAACTGAGTGCAGGTCTAGGTTTAATAATAGTAGCTATAGTATGTCTGTTATCAGATGGACCTAGTTCTGAGTAGTTGTGTATTTTAGGGGATGCCGTTTTATGTTGACCCTGGGTAGGTGCCAGAAATATAGTAAGAGTGGGAAGATATCCAGCCTGTGATTTAAGATTGCAGGACTGAGGCCTGGGTGGTTTTTGAAAAGCATATAGGATCCTTTCCAGTTAGGATGAAGACTGTCCCATTTATAAAAACCAGGCTGCTCCCAAAGATGATCTCAGTTATTAAAAAAAGCTATTGATTTAGATGCACACCATGTCTCTAAGCAGCAATAGAGAGCGTAACCTACTGTAGGCCACATGTCCTCTATAGAGAATAGGCAGGGTAACCAGAAACAGTAAAGTTCCAACATTTTGTTTGTGCCTTTGTGCATATACAAATGAAACTGCTCTTTAACACTTCAGATTGTTGGGACTTGATATCATTAGTTCCAGCATGAACAACCAAGGTGGAGATCTCATTGCTGGAGATTGAATCCAATTGAATCCAATTTTGCCTGTGTCAGAAACTCTGGCATTTAACAGAAACTGCTGTGTTGTGATGGCTAATAATTCTAACATTGCTAACAATCAAGTTGTCGTTAACAAGCACTTTTTCTTTTCGACAGATGTGCTGCTGAGAACAGAGAACCTATTATCAATATCAGTTGGTGACTGTTGTGCAGAAGGTCTATTCTTTGAGTTCTAGACCTCTTTCTGACAATAATCCAAGACTCATGTGTAGGAGCTGCTGGCGCTGGCAAAACTAGAGACAGTCAGGCCAGGAGGGTCTATCGTGAACTCTGATTTGACAGGCTCCAATTGAGCCGAGTCTAACAATCCCTCGGGTTTGCCAATCACTAAAAATTTGCTAATATACTCCTTCAAAGCATGAATTCTTTCTTCCAGTGTCAGTACAACTAAGCACATCCTACAAGTAAAACTAACACTTGCGTCAGGAGGACAGTTTATACTGTACATGCCACAAGACGCACAGAGAACATAAGTAAGAGACATTATAATAACTTATGTTTCAATGCTGGGCTACTGGTAATTCAAGAATGGCTGACTGACAAAGTGAAAAACTGTAACTTGTATTTTCCGTTAAAAAATACACAGAAACGAACTGAAAAACCAGCATGCAGGAGCTCTTTGGATTTCAGAACAGGAAATAGTGTGCAATGTAATAATATAATAGTATTATAATTATTATTATTTTTTTACACTAACATTGTCTGTATTTTTTATTACTTTGAATATGTACTATTAGTCTCTGAGCTGAGGATCATCTTGTTGGGGAAGTCCACAGTGGAAACCAGCTCAGTGGGAAAAACCATCTTGGGCAGAGAGGCTTTTGAAACTGATCTTTACTTATCAGCAACACAACATTGTGAGAGAGCAAGAGGAACAGCAGCAGGCAGACGAGTTGCTCTCATAAACTCTCCAGGATTATTAAACGATAACCTTACTGAGGAGAAATTGCACCAGCATATAGAAAGCCGTGTCTCCTTGTCTTCCCCTGGACCTCATGTACTGGTGGTCGTGCAGCCAGACATCTTCACAGAGGAGGATGTGAACAGAGTGAAGAGGATTCTGGGATTTTTCAGTGAAGAATCTTTGGATTATACAATGGTCCTGATTACACAGGAAAACTCAAACCCTCAACTGGACCAGTTCATCAGCGACTGTGGAGGGGGAATTCAGATATTCAGTACTGAATATGTGACAAAAAGTGATCTGGTAGCTCAGCTTGTGAAGAAAATTGAGCAGATTGGGATAAAGAATGAACAATACTTCACCTGTGAGGTTTTCCAGATGACAGAATCAGGTGAAACACTGGGGGAAGATGCAGTTAATATCACACAGCAGGAGATCACAGAAGCCTCCACTGCAGAAGAGAAAAGCACACAAAAGAAAGAAAAAGGGGAAACCACAAAATTCAAGAATTTTGCTTTATTGGATAAAACACAGCTATCATGTAAATCAGAAAAAATGGCATTGTGTGTATAACTGTGTACAACATTGTATTTTAATTTATTGTCACAGTTTTTTGTGTTTAAAATCATTTATTTTGAATGTTACTGCAGGCTTAAGTCTAACTATTTTCACCAGAGGCTCTTGAATAATAGATTGAATTAACAGTTTTTGTGAATGATTTTGTACATGTATTTGTGTCATATTTTATGAACAACTATGCAAAATTATTAACAACTTTTTAAATTTCCCATTACAGCCATTACAGCAATCTCATCAAAAACAGACAAGGGAACAAAAAGGGAACAAAAAGGTAAACTGTTAGAAGTTTAGGAGGATCTTAATGTATGTTTTACTCCCAATATACACAATATTACAATATTTTACGATATTACGATATCTGTGGGGGATGGGTTCCAGGACCCTCACGGATACCAAAATCTATGGATCCTCAAGTACTTTATATAAATGACATAGAGTTTGTATATAAACTGCATACATCCTGCTATATATTTAACCTCTAGATTACTTATAATACCTAATGCAATGTCAGTGCTAAGTAAATATTTGTTACATTGTATTGCCTAACTACATAGTTAACACTAACCTTCTTGTAATCACCTGAAAGAGAAATACATTGTATATTCTGTTTCATTCTATGTATGTACTATGATACATTTCCATATATTTAATTATACTTTGAAGTGTACTTACAGAGATTTCACCAGCCAGAGGGAAGGCAGAGAAATTGAACTTCGACATTAAAAAGTACAAATTATATACACAGAAAAACATCCATTGGATTAATAATAAAAAAAAAAACCTAAAAATGTACCTTGGTTTCACCTAATAAAAACAGTTGACTTTAAGCCAATTGCTGCACAGTGGCATGGTGGTTAGCACTGTTGCCTTGCACCTCCAGGCCTGGGGTGTGATTCTCCCCTTGGGTCTCTGGTTTTGTGGAGCTTCCATGTTCTCCCTGTGTTTCGTGGGTTTTCTCAGAGTTCTCCAGTTTCCTCCCACAGGCCAAAGACATGTGAGTTAGGTTGATTGGTGTCTCCAAAGTGCCTGTAGTGTATATTTTGGGGTGTGTGTGCGTGTGTGCACGCCCTGCGGTGAGTTGGTGCCCTGCCCTGCACCCTATGTGTTCTGGGATGGGCTCCAGGCTTCCGCGACCCTTAACAGGATGAAGCTGTATAGCAGATAACTGACTTAGCCATGTGATCATGTCAAACTGATGCACATATATTTTTGATTTGCTGTTGGTGGTTCAGTCCTCAGACACACTATATTGCCAAAGGTATTGGGATGCCTACCTTTACACACACATGAACTTTAATGGCATCCCAGTCTTAGTCCGTAGGGTTCAATATTGAGTTGACCCACCCTTTGCAGCTATAAACTGCTATAGCTTCAGCTATTTATGGGAAGGCTGTCCACAAGGTTTAAGAGTGTGTCTATGGGAATGTTTGACCATTTTTCCAGAAGTGCATTTGTGAGGTCAGGCACTGATGTTGGACAACAAGGCCTGGCTTGCAGTCTCCGCTCTAATTCATCCCAAAGGCATTCTATCAGGTTGAGGTCAGGACTCTGTGCAGGCCAGTCAAGCCAAACTCGCTCATCCATGTCTTTATGGTCCTTGCTTTGTGCACTGGTGCACAGTCATGTTGGAACAGGAACGGGCCAAGTCCAACCCCTGACAAAACAACCCCACACCATAATCTCCCCTCCAGGCAAGTTCTGTTCTCTTGGCAACTGCCAAACCCAGACACGTCCATCGGATTGCCAGACAGAGAAGCATGATTCGTCACTGCAGAGACCAGTCTCCACTGCTCTAGAGTCCAGTGGTAGCGTGCTTTACACCACTGCATCCGACGCTTTGCATTACACTGGGTGATATAAAGCTTGGATGCAGCTGCCCAGCCATAGAAACATTTTACATTTACATTTACATTCTATTCATTCAACAGACGCTTTTGTCCAAAGCGACTTACAGTGAATAATAGTACATGTGTATGTCACAAATGAGGTCAAACAGTATTAGAGAATCTACTAACAGTAAGTGCTGTTCTACCATTCCATGAACCTCTCTATGCACTGTTGTTGTGCTAATCTGAAGGCAACTCCTGTGCACTGTGAGCTTCAGCATCCATTGTCCCCGCTCTGTCATTTTACATGGCCTACTACTTCGTGGTTGAGTTGCTGTTGTTCCAAGTTGCTTCCACTTTGTTATTATACCACTAACAGTTGACCGTGGAATATTTAGTAGCAAGGAAATGTCATATATTTATAAAATGTGTGTGTGTGCGCGCACGCATGTGTGCATGTATCCTGCAATGATTTGGTGCCATGACCCACCTTTGCAAGAAAAATTCAAATGCCACAAACATGCAGGTTTTTACTGTCAGGTGACATGTTTTAGAATTAACTGCAAAACAGGCATTTAACTGCATATACAGGGATTATTTTATAGCCAAAAAGGGCAATGGTGCTCAGGTTATAACTTCAGATACTGGATTTTACTAACAGTGGGCAGCAGTATTTTTATGTCAGTTTTCTTCACTTGTCCGGACTGTGTTAAAAAAAAATATAAAAATAAATAAAAATTAAAAAGTAAATAAAATTTTTAAAAATGTTAGTAGCCATTGGGCTCCTAAACCCAAAAAATGAATTAAAAATGCATAATGTAAAATTCCCACTGCTTCCCCCAGGGGATGGGTTAAACACAGAGGGGTAATTTCTCTCTGGGATTAATAAAGTACTGTACTAAATAAATAAATAAATAATGCATAACTCACATCTCACACTGTTATTCTCTGTGCTCTACACTAAATTAGCAGTGTGCTCTTCCTACCGCTGTCTTCTGCCTTGTTTTACATGTAATAATACAAAAATAAATAAGTAGAAATATGAATACTACAAGTGTTTAATACTTTGCAAACCACATACAGGTAACTGATTCGTGATCTCCCATCAAGTTGAGTCAGTGTCACCAGCTTTTACAGTGGCAGTGTCACTTGACCAGTACAGTTTGGTCTGCACTTTTTTTACTTGCTGACAACCAGTGCTTCACTCTGCGTTCTGGGTCGAACAGCTGACGTGAGGGGCCTTCTGTTCTTATCCTCAGTAAGTCTTCTGGTGTTTCCACACTAAAGGGAATGATGCACTCTTGACTGACACTATTTTGTGCTGAAAATCCTTGTTCCCAATGAGCTGTACATACGGGAAGCATCAATGTTATTTCAGTAAAATTAAGCCTTAGAGTCACTTTCCATAACTTGTTGTATGGCTTATGAGTGAACTGATCAAGCTGGGATGACTGTACCTGAGAATGTCCACCGATTTAATCAGTTTCTGTATATGTGATGCAGAAAAGGGATGGTTTGTATGGCCAGGCAGAGAGGAAAACATTTTGTTTTGGTCAGTTGATACCTGCATGTTAGCTAACAATGCACTGGCACATATTGTTAAAACAGAAAAAAGGAATACACAGTGATTTAACTTGAAAATATTTCGTTTAACGTTGTTGATTAAATTGTTCAAATAATATAACTGATAAAAAAATAAAATGCTGTACTCCTCAAATAGTTAATATATTCTGATTGTTCTTTTGCTATTTTAAATCCCTAACAGTACTCTGCATCACCTTGCAGCTTCAAATATGTGTAGTAGGACAGGCAGACAAGGCATCAGGGTGTTCAGCATGGAATTAAAACCTGCCAATTTACATGCCTTTTTATATATATATATATATTTGAAAAATAATTAAATGGAAATTTATTCTAACATTCTTTTTTTTTGACGTCATTAATGTGGGTTGTTATGAAAACCCCATGCTTTAACTGTTCTTTAGCAATTGTCTGGCACTGTGAGTCAGATTGCAAATAGCAAGGAACAGTGGATATAGCAAACAGCAGGTTTCCATTTCAGGGAAACTCTGACCGTTTTATTTTAGGAAACAATTTAATCATGTGTGACCGATGTACATAGATCTTTAAAATGTGAATCAAACTGATGAATTTAGTGTATGTCTGTAGAATTGCACGTTAATGTCTGCATATGTAGAATACGGATTCATCATTTTAAAAAAGGCAGCGCTACAGCTGTAGCAAAGAACCGAGAAACGGTGTGCACTGAAAAAGTCTTCTAGATTAACATTAAAAAATGTGAACATCAAATGCACATAATTTTTTAAAGTACACATTTGAACCGACAACCCCAGTGAGCCACTGTGCTGTTTTTAAGAAAGGTGGTGCAAACCCACATTGTATAAGACTCAAATTGTACAGCATCATGGAGTTGTTTAAATATATAATGGATTTGAGTGATGTATTCATCTGGAAATTCAAGCATATCTAATTATGGTTTAAGGACCCTTTCATAAGAACCCTGATAATAAATAGGGTTTATTTGTTGCCTGGTTTGTGTAGAAATGGATTTGGTATTTTCAGACTAAGTCTCCTACAGCCCCATTTATTAACCCAGACCTTCAGTGAATTATGCCTCTGGTTCAGTAGGGTTAGTTCTGTAAATAAGCTGGTGTAGTGATTGAGTTAGCGATCCTTCTAACCTCACTTTCTGAAAAGGAAAATTGAGTTTACTGTTATCTGGTTCAGGTAACTTGCTAAACTTATTTTCTGGAATTTCCTCTAGCAAGGACATCACCATGGAAACCTGTGGCAACTCCACTTTTTAATTTTTTAAAACACATTGGCTACCTCTTGATGTCTCCTTTGAAAATTTCTGTGAATTCCCCTGTACCCCAGGTCTGTATAACTTTTCAGTGAGAGAAATTGTACTTAATGCACACCAGCCATGGCTAATCAGGTGAGGCTGGTAAAACAAGACTCCACCCAGCAAGACACCACAAGGTATTGCTTGAGGTGTGCTGAGCATTATCTTACCCTGTTGCTTTTTGTCTGCTCTCCTTAAATGGATCCAATACCCCCATCTCTAGCATGGTTTTACTACATCATACTTGTTTTGCAGTAAATCAGAAGATTGTAGAGAACTTAAACATGAAGTATTTGTTAAAACACTTCACCATTTAATAGAGTAGGTTTTCTTACCATTATACTGTCAGCTCTTAATGGCATCTGTTCTCTGATCGTATATTATGGAAAAGGCACCAATGTCTCAAGGCATTCCATAACGAAATACAAATAATGCAGATAAAGTATATGTTACATTTAAAACATAACACATTTCTTTTGTGGGTAAGAATGTGAGAGTAAATTTTTATTTGTGAAGTTCAGTCCTGATTTTTCAATACTACACCTTAAAAGCAAAAGTTTAATTTTAATTCTTGGGCTGAAGGTGGACAAAAGCGCATCTCTATAAAATGACATATTTTGCTGTTATTCAGTGAAACATCCTTTATAAAACATTAATGTATTTTTGTTATCACACATGGAGCTCAAGAGGTTACGCCTTTACACATTCCAGTCTGACAAGTTCGTTTGGATAAAAAGAAACTGAAAGAATTCTACTACTGTTTTTACATTGTGTGGTGGCTTTTGAAATGGCAGAATTTAATAGTAAGTATCTGCAAAAAAGTGTTAAATATTTTACTATATTATTTTTCTATTACTGTAATGTTTCATTAGTAGAGCATTTGTACATTTTAAATATGGAATACAAAAGCAATCGTTCTACAAAACTAAGCAGAGCGAATTATTACAAATAATTAGGAAGTGCGAAGCTGGTAACTGCATTTCTTAGAGTGTGAGACCTTTTATTAAAATGTTTCGAATAACTTTGTAAGCTGTCAAACAATTACAATCGTGTACATTTGGTTCTTGGCTGTTGAAGGCAAATGTCTTGCTAAAGTTAATTGGTTGTCTTATGCAGCTGCATTGGTTTTGAAATTTGTGTAAACATTAGTTGAATAAGTCGTATTAACAGTAGTAAATCCTTGTCTAATTTGATTATTTTTCCTTGTTACATTACTGGGCAATTGGGTGAATTTAACAAGGCTAAATTCAAATTGTAACAGACCGAGGGTGCGATCGGGGTCCGAACTCGGGTCCGCACCAAGACCAAGGGATTAACCCACTGAGCAAAAGACTCGAATCTTTGACTCTGCCACACGCGGTGGTCACTACAATATCTTACACAGAACTAGCATCTTTATTAACAAAGATCCGCATTGGAGAGTCAGGCAGAAGGTCGATAATCCAGAGAAAACAATCCTGAATTATAACTTCTTGGAATCAATAATACAGTAATAACTTTCGAAAGAGCAGCTGCATTGAAATTTGTGTAACCAGTAGTTGAATAAATCATATGAACAGTAGTAAATCTATCAG
Organism: Chitala chitala; assembly: GCA_025773905.1. NCBI lineage: Eukaryota > Metazoa > Chordata > Actinopteri > Osteoglossiformes > Notopteridae > Chitala > Chitala chitala. The sequence continues at coordinate 8,775 of JABJVR010006818.1, forward strand.
ATGCTCCGACACCCCACATAACGCGTAAATATAATCTGGAAATATTTACAGTAAATTTATTTTGACGTATTACGTTTATTTACATTTGTAAAGAGACGAGACCGATAGGAGCAAGAGACGGCAGGGGAACATCTACACGCAGAAGGGGTTTATTTGACAAAACAAGGGCGAAATGGCGAAGAATGAGCAAAGCGGAGAACGTTCACGGGAGACCGAATACAGGGCGGGTAACACTGCACAACAATTTTTTTTTTAAGTTTCGCTTCCTGAAAAGTTTTTGCTGATTTTGAAAAGTACCTGGTGGGTGTGCACAAATATAGTTTTGGTGTTGCTGCATCACGTAGGAACTCTGAGAAATAGACAGTTAACTGTTTACCAGCCATAACGTATTTAATAGCGTTTATGTTTCTAATACGCTATTAAGTTCAACATAATTAAAAGTGTTTTGCTCCTGATTTTCGTTTGTATTTAATATCTGGTGCATCACGCTGCAGTGTCCAACAGTAGTCAGCAAGCATTGATGGATTCCAGTTGCCCTGATATCGTTTCTCCATTGTAGCAATGTCCTGGTGAAACGTTTCACTGTTTTTGTCACTGACAGCGCCGAGATTTCCAGGGAAGAAGTCCAAGTGTGAGTGGAGGAAATGAATCTTGAGTGTGATGTTGCATTTCATTGTTTTGTACGCTTTGGGAAGTTTGTCTACCAGCTGAATGTAACGTGGGGCTCTGTAATTGCCAAGAAAATTGTAAACAACGTCTTTGAAGGGTTTCCAGGCAATCTTTTCTGGCCCAACTAACAGATCTTCGAACCGTTTGTCACTCATAACATATCTGATCTGAGAGCCGACAAAAATGCCCTCTTTGATCTTAGCCTCAGTTATTCTTGGGAACATGTCTTAATAAATGGAAACCTTCGTCTTCTTTGTTCATTGCTTTCACGAAATTCTTCATAAATCCCAATTTTATGTGAAGAGGAGGCAAAAAAATCTTTGCCGGGTCAACAAGTGATTCATGTGCCACATTTTTTTGTCGTGGAACTAACTTCTTACGGAGTGGCCAGCTCTGTCTACAATAATGTGACTCTTTAGTACGACTAGTTGCAGTCCCAGTAACAGAGCAACAACTTTCAAATATTCCAGTTGTACTTGTTGTACTGGATGTGCTTCAGCAACATTTCCATGTTCTCGTAGGTTTCTTTCATGTGTGCTGCATAGCCAACGGGTATTGAAGGGTGAACATTGCCGTTGTGCAACAGAACAGCTTTGAGGCTTAACATTGATGAATCAATAAAGAGACGCCACTCTTGAGGGTCATGGTCACAACCCAAAGCAGAGAACAATCCTTCAGTGTCAACACAGAAACAGAGACTGTCAACTTGTGCAAAGAATTTGGTTATATCATCTTGGCGGCTTCAAAAAACAGAAATTTTCATACCAGATGACAGCAAACACCATTCCTTCAGTCTCGAACCCAGCAATTCAGCTTTTGCTTTTGACAGACCCAAATCTCTGACCAGATTATTTAATTCTGACTGTGTTATCAGATGTGGATCGCCTGAGGAGCACGGTTCAAAATCTGGATCAATGTCAATGCCGATTCCCTGCATTGCAGTTTCTTCATCTGGTTCATCTAAGGTCCATTCCTCTTGGAAGACTGTAGTCGTGTGGCACGGGTCTCATTGCTGAAGGCAGATTAGGGTATTCGAGTGACTTCTTGTTTTTGGCAGAGAAACCAGACACATTAGTCAAACAGAAGTAACAGTTCATCATATGGTCTTTCTGTTCTCACCATATCACTGGGACAGCAAACGGTATTGACTTTCGAGGGCTTATGAGCCAAGCTCTGAAGACAGACAGAACATGTTGCACAATAAATGTAAGGTGCCCATTCCTTGTCTGGATCACCAGTTTTACAGCCGAAGTACAGATGATATGCTTTCTTCACAAGAGCAGTCATTGAGTGTCTCTGATGAACAAGTGTATACTCACCACAAATGACAAAACTAAAGATTACAATGAAAGGGTATGTGATGGGCAAATTTGGATGTGATTTTCATGATCAGCAGCCAAAAATCTATAAGGACCCAATAGTGTGCAAGAAGCAAAATCTTCATTGTGCAGTGAAATTAAGGGGAAACATGAACATTCAAACACCAGGAAATACGGGTACACGACAAATATAATCAGCTACGAACACTCACGAACCTAGAATAATTGACCATTAGTTGACAAAAGTGGGGACTTAAACACAGCAGAGTATTAATCTAAACCAGGTGCAAATAACGATAAGTAGAAAGTAGAAACGAAAATAAGTAGAAACGAAAGTGAGGAGGAAGCATGGAGATCCAAAATTTATTCGTGAGATTTGGTTCTCTTAATATAAAAATGAAGTCCAGCTATGAAAAAGAATGAGGGAAGGACTGACATTGGCAAGTTCCGTTACTTCATTTTTCTTTTTTTTTAATTGATTACTTCTTTCAAGTGGCATGGTGGTTAGCACTGTCATCCTGCATCGCCAGGCCTGGGGTTCGATTCCCATGTTGGGTTTGTGTGTGTGGAGTTTGCATGTTCTCCCTGTGATTGGTGGGTTTTCTCCAGGTTTCCCACAGTCCAAAGACCTGCAGGTTAGGTTGATGGGTATCTCTAAATTGCCTGTTGTGTGTGTATGCTGTGGGTTGGTTTCCCCTGTCCTGTGTCCTACGATGGGCTCCAGGCTTCCTGTGACCCTTAACAGGCTGTTGCATTACTGGTCAGCTGGGTGAATTTAACAAATCTAAATTCTACCTTAGAATAACATCTTTAAAGCAGTCCTGAACCATAACTTCACAAAATCAGTAATACAATACTTTGCACAGAGAATCTGGTTATGTTATATATAATGTCGCAACAAGTGAAACCACTAATGACTTTCACATACCTATGTCTCACCTCCGTATTAGTCTTTTTAGACATTGTGGTCTGAGACCTTTGTATTGCCAACAGCATGCATACTTTGAGTAATTAAATTATTACGTAATTCAAACACGATAAACTATGTATAGTTTTCAATTTATCCCCTAATTAGACGCCCCTGAGAAACTGATTTAAAGTAAACTGAATACAATTGAAATTCAAGTACACATTATTTAATAAACATATAATTACTTTAGAATTATTTGTTGTACCTGTAATTCCCAAGTGGTTTTTGCTGATGATTAACGTAAAAGTATTTTTATTATAATAAAAATACCAAACCATAATTTGCAAATAGTCCTGTGGTGGGTTGGCACCCCGCCCTGGGTGTCCCCTGCCCTGCACCCTATGTGCTCTGGGATGGGCTCCAGGCTT